>PVJO010031013.1:0-14820 GCA_004026905.1 Hystrix cristata
GCCCCCTGCTTTATTCCTGTTGCCCAGAATTGTTTTTGCTATTCTTGGTCTCTTCTGGTTCCAGATAAATTTCATGATTGCCTTTTCTAATTCTGTGAAGTATGTTATTGGAATTTTGATTGGAATTGCATTAAATCTGTATAGTAATTTAGGAAGTATGGCCATTTTCACTATGTTGGTTCTTCCTACCCACGAACATTGTCTGAGATCTCTTTCAATTTCCAAAGTACTGTAGTTTTCAATGAAAAGATCTTTTACTTGTTTTGTTAGATGGCAATGAATATAAACTTTATACATAAAAATAATTTAGAAAGTCACCAGGCAAACTAACTGAACCCTACTGCAGTCAACAAAAATCCTGGAAAGGGAAGAAAATCTTCGTAGCCACATGATAAGATTCAAAATCTCCAGTTTTCAGCAAAAAATTGAGAGGCATGCAAAGGCAGAAGAAAAAAATTAAGAGAAAGTGTTCCCAAGGAAGCAAAGCTATTTGACTTACCTTTTAAAGACTTTAAATCAATGGTCTTAAAACAATCTCATAGACCTAAAGGGAAAATATGAACAAAGAACTAAAGGAAACCAGTAAAAAATGTTTCAACAAATAGAGGCTATCAGTAAAAAAGTAGAAATTATAAAAAAAGAACCACATAGAAATTTTGTGCCTGAGAAATACAATAACAGGAATAAAAACTATACTAGAGTGACACAACAGCAGATCTGAGCAGACAGACAAAAAAATCAGTGGGATTGAATACAGGTTAGGTCTGAGTGAGAGGGAAAAAAAATAATGAAAAATGAAGAGACCTGTGGTACACCATCACACATAACAATGTACACATAGTGGAAATTCCAGAGGAAAAGAGAGAAAGGAACAGAAAGAATATTTGAAGAAGTAGTGGTTTAACATTTTTTCAAACTTGATAAACATAAATCTATACATCTAAGAAACTCAAAAATCCCCAAGTGGAATTTAGAGTGCTGAATGAAAAAAATCTATTCTATATTCAACAAAACTATCCTTCAAAATGGAAAAATAAAGACATCACCAGATGATGAAGATTCCAAGGAGTGAGTCACTAGTAGATCTGCCTTAGAGAAATGCTGAAAAAAGTATTTCAGCTGAAATGAAAGGACATTAAACATAACCTGAAGCCATATAAAGAAATAAAAACATCAATAAAAGTGACTATGTAAGTAATTATAAATTCAGTACCAATGTAATGTTTTTACTGTATGTTTCTATGTTTTGTATCATTTTACTGCTTGTAATTTTTTGTATTTGTAAGTTTCATTTTAGTTACCACTTTGATAGTTACGTGTAGGTGGATATATATATATATATATATATATATATATATATATATATGTAAAATGCTCGCTTTTGTCTAAGAAAGGGGTCAACTTTCTCAAATGTTGATTTTTCTGACCATGCCTTGCTTTATGGATTTAAATTAGAAAGTGTGCAATATTTTACATAATTGTAGAAGAAGATTAATTTATATTTATAAAGAAATCTCTAGGAATAAAATTAATGAATCTATGTAACAGAGCTTACTTTTGACCTTATATTTTCCCCACTCCAACTCCCTTGCTGAGAAGATGGAAATGAGTATTTCACAAAGATCTTGCCACCAAGTACATTTGCTTTTGTTTTGCCACAAGAAAAGAAAGGATGAAAATAAAAGAGATATCCAGAGTCCTGCTTTCTGCTAAATGTCACATGGAGGCAAAGTTTGGCTATCTCTCTAACATAAGACATTTAGAAAATTTAGTCATTATTGCATTTCCTCTTTACTAGATCAAAGGATAATGGTGTTGGTGCTTTTGCTATGAACTTGTTTAAGGGTTTGAGAGCCAAGGAGACCCATCCAGAGAAGAAGCAACTAAGAAATATTAATTTCCATCTTCTCCACAAAGGGGTTGGGGTGGGGAAAATATAAGGTCAAGCTGATTGTGAATACTTAAAAATTAGTGAGGAAAAAAGTCTGCCTCGTTGCTCTGAGTTTTAGTAACTACATCTTGTCTCTAAATTAGATATCTTATTTTAATACAGCATGCTTTACTTTTATTTTTGTTACTTAAATGAAGAGATTTAATATTACGGAAACAGCATCGCTGAAAGTGAAAATGGCCTACGCTCTTTTCAACTGAATTAATCCCTTCAGTGGAAATCTGGCTGCATAAACCAGGCACCGACATCCAGGTGGCAGTATCAGCATACTTCATGGCCCTGCTATCTACTGGCAGCATCCTTGTGGATTTCTCAGCACATTGCTCCTTTGAGCCAGGGCACTTAGCTACAAATAACAGGCAACTTTGATTAACTCCATCAAAACATACTCATCAAAAAGTGTGCAAAATGTTGAAGAATTGATAGGAAAGCTGGAGAAGCAAGAGAAGAAAAGAGGCAAGAACAGAGAGAAGCTAAGTTGCCAGAAAGCCAAGGTGATACCAAAAGAAAACATCTAGATAAGTAGCAGCTGCCACCAACACTGCTGGTGGAATGAATTTCAAACTCTCCTAATTCTTCTCATTACTACAAAGTCCTGGAAGCATGTCATCATGTTTGTGCTTTTGCTCCAGGTGCCAAGGATCAAGAGAATAAATCTTTCAGTTTTTCATCTTCTGACATGGTGGATTTCTCAAACACAAGAAGGGGCCTCACAAGCTGGGACACTAAGGATTGACATATTCCCATTATAGTACTCATGAAGAGAAAGTAAGTGCTAGAATTTGGGTAACAGACAACTACACATGCTTTTTTTAGGTAGGAGGAGCCAGTCTACAGAAATAGTGTTGTAGAAACTGGCACATCCATAAGACTTAGATGAATAGGAAATCAAATTTACTAGTTACTATTTCCAGAGATTCTACTACCCTGACCTGACTCGCATTAATACTCCAAACCCTGGAAGAGTATATCTACCTCTCCAATAGAAGGTGAAATGAAGTGAGTTTCGGTAATAGAATATAGACAATGTCGTGCTAATAAATGTTTAAAAACTGGCTCTGTGGGTTTGAGGAGGCAGCCTTGACGTGTAGCACTTACCGATCTCTGTGGTGTATATATTCCCACTGTAGCTGATTTTAAGGATGGTTCTGTTTAATGTTAAGCTCATAAGATTTCTGAAAATTTAACAATTAGATTCCAGGAGCCGGTATGAGATAGTTTTGGCATGAAAGTATTTAAGATTATGATAAAGACCAGGATGGGAAATGAAAATTAAACTGGTAAAAGGCATTTTTGAAAAGAAAAAGAAAAAAGTGAGACTTTATTTATAAAATATATTTATTACAGTATTTGAAAAAGCGCAAGGAGAGCCACTTAGGAAGTTAACAAGTAAGAAAGAAGGAAATTAGAGAGTTAGAGTCTCATTGATGAGTTCTGAGAAATCATGAAGAGAAAAGTAGCCTAAAATAAATAGGTAATTTCATGAAGACAAGCAGAGAAAGTATTTACTTCATCATTTTGGTGGAGAGAATTTATTTTAAGAGGTTTTAGAAAAAAGCACTTTGGGGGTTAGCTACAGTTATCATCTGATGTTACAAAAATGCTGCATAAAACTACTCCCGATCATCATGGCTTAAAATGTTAGTCATATTATTGATCTTGGATCTGTGGGTTGTCTGGGTAGGTGTTTGTTCTTGTTTTTGTTTTGTTAGCCTCCACTAGATTCACTCAAACATTTTTAGTCATTTCTGCAGGCTACGTGGCTCTATTGGCCCTGTCTGAACTCTTTCAGACATCTGAAAGGCATCTGGCTTTTGGCTGATCTAAGATGGCCTCAACTCTTCTCCATGAGTTTTTCTCCTGCCCTTCCAGCAAACTAATCCAGTCATATTCTTATGTTGAGGCAAAGGTGGAAGAGTAAGCAAGTCCAATCACACAAAACAGCATGTAGAGACATAGATGGGCTTTTCAAACCTCAGTTTATATCACATTCATTAACATTCTGCTAGCCAAAGCAAATCATCTAGCCAGTGACTCACAGGAAAGTGCTATAAAATTATAGGCAAAATGTGTGAATGGAAGGAAGTAATTACTTGGAACAATGAATGCAATCATTCTAGCACACTAAATATTATGAAACCAAAAGTGGCCACAACAATCATGGTCCTCTCATTCTTTATGGAAGTCATAACACAGTAGACGATGCAGAAGTGTTCATTGGCGATTGACATACAGTGTGGTACATGGTATAACAAGGGACGTTCATAATGTACTTATTTCATATGCAGCAACTCCTAGAATTTTGTTTATACATTGCTTTTAATGCTGTTCAAATCAGCCTGTGTCTAGAATAAAAAATGGCCTTAGCCAGCTATGAACTCATGAATGGTTAGCTCCTTTATGATCCAATCACCACTCTAGACCGCACCTCTGAACAACTGATCCTCAGTGCTTCATTCAAGCCTCCAATACATGAGTCTTTGGGGGCATTTCATATTTATACCATAACACCATCTTTCAAGGAACCCTACTATACACATATCCACAGAAATATGGCCCTAGATGTTACATTTGAACTGCATAAACTTATCCCAGGCCACTGCTGGTTGGTCTATAGCTTAATCCAAACCCCACCTGGGCCAACCAGATTATTTTCCCTGGGATTTTTAGACATTGATATCTGCTCTACCGAGTGAATTGAACCAGTAGTATCTAAATTTGGAAACAATAGGATGGCCACAAGATGGTAAATGACAAAAAGCAAAGAAAGTCTTTTGGTATCTAGAAAGACAAATAATACTGATATACAAAGGAATGTAAGTATGAAAATTTGATAGAAAATCGTGAAAGCTTTTCAATTTCTGGTCCGGTTTGATTTCATAATTTGCTTTAGAGACAAGTAGCTAGTCCATGGCAAAGCCACTATCACATTTTGGTGTACCACTATTACCTTCATAATAAAGGAGGATTCCATTCACTTGAAGGCCACCAAATCAAAGTTTATAATGTAATTGTTCCATAATCAGCAACTCATGACATCTTATTTACACATTAGAGAGGGACTTAACTAGCTCTTAGAGACAAGAAAAGATTCCCTAGAATTTATAACAAGGATGATATCTGAAAAACTAGTGGAATTAATGGCCATAAAAAGTCAATGGGAAAAGTGCTATTGTGGGTTGAATTGTGTCTCCTAAACTGATATGTCAGTGTCCTAAACATCAGTACCTCAGAACGTGAAATTATTTGGAAATAAATAACCGCAGATGCAATTAATTAAGGTAAGATTGGATTGCAGTGGCATGGACCCTTAATCCAACATGACTTGTGTCCTTATGAAAAGAAAATATGAAGACACGAGAAGAGAACATCATGTGATTTTAGAGGAAGAGACGGAAGTGCTGCAGCTGTAAGCCAAGGAAAGCCAAGGATCACCAGCAACTACTTGAATCTAGGAAGAAGGAAGGATGAGTGCTTATTTCACAGGAAGTATGGTCCTGGTGACTTTGATTTTTAGACTTCTAGCCTCTAGAAATAAGAACCAATAAATTGCTGTTGTCTAAAGCCACCTAGTTTATGGTACTTTGCTATGGCAGCCCTAGAAATCAAATACCTGTCTTCTATAGGGAAAACAACATGTTCAAAGGCTTGGAGGCAAGAGAGAGAATGGTTCAATCATGAATATGCAAATGATTCAGTTTAATGTGTGAGAAAATACCCAAAATTTAGAGCCTTAAAAAATCTACAAGTATTTCTTCTTCTGAGTGTATATATCAACTGGCAAATGGCTAATCTAAACTTGGTTCTTCTGGGTATCTGCAGCAAGCTGAGAGTCAAGTGATACGGGAATGGTTACATATTCTGTGTTTTATCTTACTCCTGGGAACAATGGACAAACTTGGTTACATCCTTCTCATGTAGATAGAAAATGTGCAAGATGCAAGGCAGAGAAGACAAGTACTCTGCCAAGCTTCTGCTAGCATTGCATTGGCTAACATCTGTAATAGTTTACACCTGGATGTGTCACTAATCCCCATGCGCACATAGGTGGTGCTTTAGGGAGCTGCATCATGGGGGCGTTTATAGCTAAATGTGATATTGAGAGGTGAAGCCTGGTCAAAGTAGGTAGATCACTGAGGGTGTGGCCTGGAAGGGTATATATCTTTCCTTCCTCCCTTGATATCTCTCTGCTTCCTGTCTGCCATGCCATGAGCAACCTTCCTTTGCCGTGCTACCCTGCCTTGGAGCCAGCTGACTATGGACTGGAAACCTTTACAAACCATGAACTAAAATAAACCTTTTCTTCTTTAAATTGTGGGTGTTGGGTGCTGTGGCACAGTGACAAGAAAGTAACTAAGACATCATCCTATTGCTCAAAGCACATCATATGGCTGAGTTTAATTTCAAAAGCCAGGAAAACACATTTTATCCTTGATGGGAGGAGCTGTAAAGTCACATGGAAAAGGGTGTGCATATAGGGAGGGGTAGACAGTTAAGATCATCAGTGCAATCCATCTGTCATACAGGAAAATTCTTTAACATAATGGTGACCTTCAAGTATATTGCCAGGCATGCCATCTCAGAGGTCACAAAAAAGATTTACAAACCATGATAAGATACTTGATTCACAGTTTATTGAATTAAATTTAACACATATGCAAGAATCAAAGGGGAAAATATGAGATAGGTTCACATATTTAAGTCCATGTTCAAACAAGAAGAAAGACTATATTCTAACTGAATGCTGGGATGGTCAGTGGGCCTTGATCCTTTATGTCTCTCTGCCACATCAGCATGACCAGCTGATGGTATGGTTATGAACACCCAAGTTGAGGTTTGAGTAGGGAGTACACAGAGGAAATTTGCTTGGAACCAATAATACACACTCTGCTCTGACAGACGCAGAGACAAGTACATGCGATCATTGTTGGAGTTGCCAATAAGCCTGCTGAATAACTCAAGAGTTTTGTTTTTCTTAGGCAGAGGATACTTGGGCCAGAATGGATGAGTCCAGTGGGTAGTCAAATTAAGACTCCCCAAATACAGAATGCTGCAGATTCCTGAAATAAAAATAGTATGTCTCATTTACCTCATGCATATTTACCATATGTATTATAAGGGTGTTTCCTTAGTCCTTTCATTTTATCTTCATTCATGCATATTTGCTTTAATCATATTACTTATTTCATATACCTTCTAGGTTAATATGTTTTTTATTTCTATGGACTTAATTGTGCCTCCCCCAAATTCATATGCATAAGTCACAATCTCTAATGTGACCGTACTTGGAGAAAAGGCTTTTTGGAGGTACTTAAAGTAAAATAAGGTCATAAGAGTTGGATTCTAGTCTCATAAAAGTGGTGACATAAAAAGAGGATGAGAGAGAAATCTCTCCACTCTGAGCACACACACACTGAGGAAATGCCAGGTGAGGACACAACAAGAAGGCGAGGAGCCACAAACCAAGATCTGACCATCCTGGCATCCTGAAGTGAACTTTCCAGTCTCTAGAACTGTGAGAAATAAATTTATGTTCAAGCCATCTCATCTATGATATTTTACTACGACAGCCCAAATTGTCTAAGACCTGTGCCTAACACATAAGTTCCATGCTTGCCACTCTTTTTCTTCTGCAATAGAACTGAATATTCTCAAACAATACAGCAATTACACATTACATCACCCTCTTGGGAGAGTTTAATGATGTGAATTCATCTAGAATAGACTAGAGATAATGGAAAGGAAGTTAAATGAAAAGATTCAGAAGGAATTGTTTTGCTGAGAAATAAACTGGAATGGGGCTAAGAGAGAGAAAGAAGCAAGGCTAACCTTGACTTTCTGGCTGGGGCATCTGAATTAATGGTAGTGGCATCTCAGGAAGAAAATTCATTATGTTGAGAAAGAGAATGAATTCAGTTTTGCACGGGATTGAGGTTAGCAGGGTTAGGGAGGGGATGTGTTGGCTGATTAGTTGGATGTACAAATTCGAGTGCAACAATGAGGTTTGTCCTGGAGACACAGGTGTGGATGTGGATATGTGAATAAAAGGTAAACAAAGTCAGGGGAGAGTGCCACAGAAAGAAAAGGGGAGACCCCCAAAGAACAACACTTCTTGGAAATCTTGGTTTGAAGTCAGCAGGAGAGAGGGGGTCTGAAATGAAGAAGACAAAAGGCCATTAGAGAAGAAAATGCAGACCTGGAGCTATGGAGCTTGGTAGCCAAAGGCATTTTAGATGCCAGTCATTTAATGCCACAAGTTAGGTAAGAAACAGGATAGTAAATGACCCTGGGGGTTAGCGATAGGAACTTTTTAGTGATCTCAGTGAGGGCTTTCACTGGAGCACATTAGGGGGCCCAGATGTTTTGGGTTGAGGTGAGGGAGTGAGTCACCTCAGAGTGGCCAAGAATGTGATAGGGAAGAGAGAGTTTGGTTAGACTAGAGGCATGTGGGCAACAAAAAGATTTGGTTTTATGTTTTTAAAATACAAACTTGTAAGTGTGCAAAACGAGTGAGGAAAAAGAGAGAGGCTAAACATGGGAGAATTTGAATATGGCAAAATTTCTTAGCATGGGGAAGGAAGGAAACAGAATGAGTCTTAGACAGGAAGAGGGGCCTCTTCTTTAGTAAAAATGAGAAAGGAGGGTGCAGATGCAGGAGGTTTGAAGGGCTTGTGGCAGAAGGGCAAGAGACTTCCTCTTCGTGGTTTTCATTTTCTTTGTGAAAGAGAAGACGGGCTCATCTGTCGAAAGTGGAATGGTGGGTAGACATTTCAAGAAATACGTGACAGATTTCGATACCATATTTGCTCTTCAGAGGAGAGAGTTGACTGTAGAAACACAAAATGATTCCTGCACTGAGTTAAGGACCCCGTTGAGACCGGAGATCATAAATTAGTAGTGTTTTGAGTCTGAACGTAGCTTTTGCTGGTTTCCTTACCACCCTATGTGCAAGTGTAGAGGAGAACAGATGAGTTTGCCACAGTTGGGTTTTACTGAAAAGTGGAACAGAGTAATTGACCAAAATGAAACCAAAGGATTTTATAAGGTTAAAGAACAGTAATCTTGGGTATGAGTAAATGAGGAAGCCTGAAGAGCAAAAGGTGGTGGTCAGAGGGTGAACGTCTGAAGTGGAGATGTTAGAGGTGGCACTTTTCTGAGAAATAACAGACTCCATCCAGAAAGATGGTTAGAGTTAGTGTAGAGTGATGAGCTAAACTGTGTGTCTAGTGCTAAGAAAGCAATTGGGAGGTCAGTACATGTTTCTCACAAAAGAAGGGAAGAAGGAGGTACTGTCAACTGGGCCACATCTCAGAGAAGTATGGGGATTTGCGTGTAGGGGAGGAACGAAAGTCTAGAAATATCAGTGAAGAGCTAAGGTAAAGGCAACCCCAACTCCCACTCCTGTAGCCATGCACATGGAAGAATCAAATAGTGTAGGTGTGTGTCTGCACATCATGTGGTCCTGTGAGAGGAAAGAAGGCTATGAACTAGGAAAGATGTTAAGAGAAGAGGTGAGGATGAAGAGCAGGCTGTTAACCATGGGATGAGAAGTGCAGATAAGGCTAGGTGGAAAGAATTTATAGGGACAGGAAGCAGGAGATTCATGGAGTCCACGTGCTTGGCCAGATGCATTAAGAGGTTGTGGTAGAGATTGGATAATTGGAAGAGTTGACTCCACTTGATTCTATTTCCTCTTCCTTACAAGAGTCCTGTACACATACTTTGACAGGGTCTTGCTTCCTTTTATTTAGATTAAGAGCATGCAGTCCTTTCCAATCTTCCCAGGTGGCTCAGTAGCCAAACCTCTTCAATCCACTTTGCCCTTCTACAGGTGTAAAGTGGTCTGATGAAATTACACAGTTCGTTTGGATCTCAGCCCTTGGAAATACCACATGTATGCCTCTGGGCAATTTATTTAGCCTCTCTTGGTCTCAGTCTCCTCCTATGAGGTATGGGGGAGGGGATGAATATCAGTTTTGTGTGGTTGGTGAGAGGGCTAAGTGTGCACAATACACGTGGCTTTGTGCTACACATCTACACACGGTCCCTGCACAGTAACAGGGTCTACCTCCACTTCTAAAAGTGCTTACACAGAGCAGGGAAAATGTTCTAGGTATTTTCCCAGTCTGATTGGTCAGGAGTGAAAGGGGATCTTGATTTCCTATGTGGAGACCACATATATATGGTGCAATCCCACACCCATTGTGCCACACTTTTAAGACTTGCCTCACTTTATCAGCGCTTATAGAAGTGTGCAATCAACTACAACCACAAGGACTTTACGTATACACTGCATCAACTGACTAGCAGTAACAAGTAAAGAACATTTTTGTAAGTATATATAAATTGAAACAGCTTTACGGAGAAAGTGTTGTACCAGTTTGCCAGGGATGTCATATCATAGTACCTCAGTCTGTGAGGCTCAAAAAACAGAAATTTATTTTCTTACAATTCTGAGACTACACATCTATGATGAAGATTTCAGCAGATTTGAATTCATTCTGAATCTTGTCTCCCTGGCTTGTAGATGGCCATTTTTCCCCTTTGTCTTCACATTGTTTTTTTCTGTGTGTACATATCTGCGTCTTAACCTCCTCTTATTATAAGTCATATTGGGTTAGACCCCATCTTCATGCCATTATTTTATCTGAATTTCTTCTTTAAAGCCTTGGTCAGCAAATACAATCACATTCTAAGGTACTGGGGTTAGGATTTCAATGTACAAATTTTGACTGCCACAATTCAACCTGTAACAGTTCTGAATGAGATTTTGATTTCTAAATGCTGGAAATTGTTCAAGGCTTCTCGTCACATTTTAACCCTCATTAGAAATACCCCAAAAGACTTAAAAGCTGAGAGAGAACACAGAGTGAGTTTCAGTAACATATGAAATGGGGAAATCTCTGAAGAATTATTCATTGAGTGAATAATTTGTAAAATAAGCAACAAAATAAGTCACATAAATGAACAAAAAAACATGATGTGAAAAGTGGACTTTTCCTATATCTGGGGGCTGGGCTGGCGTTTGGCCATCGGTTTCTCCTTGGAAACATGAGCACAAGTGTGTCTTTGGAGTTCAGTTCCAGAAGAAGCCTATGAAGGGTACGGGAAGAAAATATCCAATAATAATAATTCTCAAACACGAAACTCCTCACAGTTTCTGTGATTGTTGATTTGCATTCATTATTGTTAATGTAGTATTCATTCAAGACCAAGATGTAGCTCTTTTCGTTCCCACTTTACAGATGAATACATTGAGGGTTAGAAAACTCAGGTGACCCACCTAGAGTTTCACGGTCATCATGATAGAGGTGGAATTCATATTGAAATGTGTACAAAAACAAAGCGCTGGTACTTTTAATTGTATCTATCAAATAGTTTTCAACTACTGTTTTCCAAAATGGTATACGTATATGTAACTCATTCAATTTAAGTTAAAATCAATATGATTTAAAACTCAGTTCCTCAGTCGCACTGGGCACAGTTCCAGGGCTCAGTAGTCACAAATGGCTAGTGACTTCCATATTGGATACTGTAGATAGATACAGCACACTCCCATCACCACTGAAAGTTTTATTGGACAGCACTGGTCTAGAATTAACTGGCCCTGATATACTTTAATTTCATAATTACTTTTGTCAATCTTTCACTAACAAGATGTTTTATAGCAACTAATAAAAATATGTAGGTTGAGAGCTGAAAATTTTCTTTTTCATACTGTGCAGGACACTACATATTTTGAGTAAAAGTCTTTCTTGGCTTTATGGATTAAAATATATTTGATTGGTGCACAGTTTGTATTTCTACCCTCTTAATGAGATCTTTTGATGAACTGAAGTTCTTATTGCTTAATTCCTACTTTTTTGTTAAAGTAAGAATATTTAACAAGAGAACCACATGCTTAACAAAATTTTAGTGCACAAAAGACTACCGTTAACTATGGGCATTATATTTTACAGCAGCTTTCTGGAACATGCACAATTAAAACTTCATACAGTACTTGTTAAATAGCAACTCCCATTCCCCCTCCACTTCAACCTCTGATGACTACCATCTTACTCTGTTTCTATGACTTTGACTATTCTAGATATCTCTCATAAGTGAACTTGTACAGTATTTGTCTTTCTATGTCTGGCTTATTTCATGTAGCATAATGTTCTCTGGATTGACTATATTCTTGGAAATGTCAAGATTTATTTCTTTCATGAGTACATAATCTTTCATAGTTGGTATGCATCACATTTTCTTTATCCATTCATCTGTTAATGGACATTTAGGTTGTTACTATGTCTTGGCTATTGTGAATAATGGAAGTGAAGGTATCTCTTTGAAATAATGCCCCAGAGTGGAACTGCTGGATCATAATACACTTCTATTTTTAATTTTTTTTCAAGGAATTACCATACTGTTTCCGGGAATGCCCCACCATTTTACATTCCTACTAACCGTGCACATGTGTTCCAATTTCTCCACAACCTCACAGCCACTTGTTGTATTTTTAATGTCATCATAACAAGTGTGTGGTTTTGATTTACATTTCCCTGACAATTAGTGATAGTGAGCATCTTTCGATCTACTTGTTGGCCATTTGTATGTCTTTTTTAGAGAAATGTCTATTCAAGTCTTTTGTGCATTGTTTAACTTATAGTTTACTATTGAAATATAGGATTTTCTTACATATATTCGACTTAATGATTTTTGTTGTTGTTGTCGTTTTTATGGCGCTGGGGATTGGTGGCTGGTGCACATGATAAATAAGGGCACCACCACTGAGCTACACCTCTTTTCCTATTTTATTAATGATTTTTTTTTTGCTATGAGTTGTAACAGTTCCTTATATATTTTGGGTATTAATTCTTTATAAGATATATTGTTTGCAAACATTTCCCCCATTATATATATTTGTGTTAGTCAGCTTTCCACTACTGTGAAAAGTACCAGAGACAAATTAACTTTGAAAGAGGAAAGTTCTGTTTTGTCTCACAGTTTTGGAGGTTTTAGTTCATGGTTTGGGCTTCCTATTGCTTTGGGGGCTGTGGTGAGGCAGCACATCATACATAGTGGAATGTATGGCAGAGAATCTGCTCACTCATGACAGCAGAGAAGACGAGGTCCTACAATCCCACAATCCCACAGCCCCATAATCTCCCTCAAGGGCATTCCCCCAGTGATCTAAGATCTCTCACTAGGTGGACCTCTTAATAGCTCCACCACCTCCCAATGGCACCATGATGGGAACAAGTCATTAACACACAGGATTTTAGGGGATAGTTCAAGAACCAAACTGTACCGCACAGCTTGCGTTTTTAGCTCTATTGATTTTTTATATGCTAAAGTTCTTGTTCATTGCAGTTGCATTTGTCTATTTCTGCTTTTGTTGATTTTACTTTGGTTTCAAATTGAAGAAAGAAATCAGTAGTAAAATGGACCAGTAACTTTAATTAAGAGCTTCATTAAAGAAGATACTGAAATGTTCCAATGTCATTAGAAAAATTAAAACTAAAGTCACAGGATGACTAAAATTAAAGATATAAACCATACTGAATTACACAGTGTGTGGAGAACAGTAGCTATCTTGTAATGACTATGCAAGAGTATATTGGTGTGATTAATTTGGAAATAACTTTGAGAATTTGAGGACATGTGTCGTAGTTACTTGTCTCGTTGCTGAGACAAAATATCTGACACCCAAAGTTAAAGGAGGAAAGGTTTATTTAGCTTACAGTTTGTAGTGGTTTCAGTTCATAGTTGGCTGGCTCCAAGGCAGGGTACCATGGCAGAAGGGCATCGTAGAGGAGAAACATTTCACAGCAAGCAGGAGACAGCAAAAGCAAGCAACAAGCCACCAACTCCAAGTAACTAGCAGCAAGCCTCTTTCTGTCCCTTGTATTTTATCCAGGTTACCTGCCCTTCAGGGCACATAGCACTCACGCCCTTAATCCTAGTGCCCTTGATCCTAACATTGCACCATGAACCAATCCCAGTGTCACACACTTTAGATCCAGCCACCTCTGAAAAGCCCCACCTATGACTGCACGAGACTTTGGGGGGAAATCTAGACACAAGCCATAACAACATCCATACTTTATAGCTCAATAATTTTCTTCCCAGGTATACAATAATGTGTGTACAAATGCAACAGGAGATGTGCAAACTTGTACAAGGCAACATTATTCATATTTGAAAATTCTTAAAGCCTAAAAAAAGGTGAAATTTGGGGCTGGGGATTTAGCTCAGTGATTAGAGTGCTTGCCTTGCAAGCACAAGGGCCTGAGTTTGATCCCCAGCACCACCAAAAAAAAAAAAAAAAGGTGAAATTTGATCATTGTACTTTTTTAAACTTGTAAAAAATGACATATGCATATCTAAGTATACATATAAGATAAATGTCCAGTTTAACAAATTATTATAAAGTGAATATACACGTAAGCAACCCCTGGGTTCCGGAACAGAACACTGCCTGTCCTATCGAGTCCCCCGTTCAGAATACCCTTCCTGCTCACAGCCTCTTCCCCTTTCCTCCAAGGTCATTACTCTGATTTTATGTAATTATAATTTTCCTTTTAAACTTTACTATCTGTGGCTATATCACAAAAACATGGAGTTTAATTTTTCTTTTCAAAAGCTTATATAAATTGCACCATGAAGTAGGCATTCTTTATACATCTTGTTTTCATATTAACACGTTAGTAAGATTCATCCATATTCTCGAATGTAGCTCTAGTTCATTCACTTTCTTGATGTATATGTATATATTATTTTCACTATATTAATGTTATATTTTATAAATCCTTCTACTGTTGATGGTCACCTGAACTGTGCCCAGTGTTTGGCTGTTTTAAATGGCCTCCTCTGGAAAAAAAAAAAAA
>PVJO010031014.1:0-14815 GCA_004026905.1 Hystrix cristata
AAGCAATAAGTGATACTTTTGAATTTTTCCAGCGGGGGGCGTAGATAACCAAGAACGACCAAAATGTCATAAAAATGAGGGCGATTTCCACAAGCTCAGTGAAGACAGTCCTACGAAGAAAAGGGAATTCTCTGCGTCACTGAGACATTTGAAAGGGCAGCACTTTTCTAAGTTTAGTTTAATGACTGGTCAAGTTGCACTCAACATTCAGTTTTTGGAGACGTGGTAAAGCTGAAATTGTGGTTCTTGAACTGTTCATGGAAGAAATCTAATTTGGATTAAGGATATGGACATGGATAATAGATATGAGTTTAAGAATGAGGGGGAAAAAATACAAAGCTCCATACTCTATTCTTGTCCATTAGCTGTGTTTAAAACGAGAGAAATTAGTCAATTAATAAAAGTTTGTTGAGCACGTACTCTTTAGGACACTGTTGGGTATGCAGGTGTTGCAGGATTCGCAGGGGCTTGCTGGGTTACTGGAAAGCTAAGCATTACATGAAAAATCAGTGGGCCTGCAGAGGAATCAAAGCAGGGGGGTGTGCTTCCGACCCTCTCCCTGCTGTGGTTAGGAGGAGGCTGGGCACTGGGGTATGGTGGGGGCGCTGTGGGGAGGGCTGGAACAGACAGGGAGCCAGGTTATAGTGCAGGTTTAGAGAGTCCAAGGTATGCCGCTGGCTCCCCTCGGGTTCCCTCGTTCCGAGGTGGGCTTGTGGTGTGGAAGGTGACTGGATCCCAGGGTGCCACGCTCCTCAGTGAACTCATCCACGGATGAGTTCATGACTGAATGTGCTGTGAGGCGGTGGGCCTGGTTGGAGGTGGGTCCCTGGGGGTGTTACCTGGAAGAGTGTGTTCTTTCTGCAGCTCCTCCCTTCTCTCCCTCTGTCTCTCTTTGCTGCCCAGCTGCCATGGGGTGATCAGCTTTTTATTGGGCCCTTCCACCATGTCATTTCTCCCTTAGAGCCAGTCAATCATGGGCTGAACCCACTAAAACCATGAGCCAAGATAAACTTCTCTTTAAATTGCAGGTGCTGGCTATTTTGTCCCAGCAACAGAAAAGTGACTAATACACTCCTCTCTCCTTTTTTTGTAGTGAAATATAAATAACATGAACTATACCATCTAAACTATTTTAAATGTGCAGTTCAGTAGGATTAAATAAATTCAAAATATTGTGCAGCCACCACCTCATATATCTCCACAGCTCTTCATTTTCTAAAACAGAAGCTCTACACTCATAAAATAATAACTTCTACTTCCCCCAGTCCCTCATAACAACCATTCTACCTTTTGTCCGTATTAACTTGACTATTTTAGGTACCAATGTAAGCAGAATCATGCAGTATTTGTCTTTGTGTTATTGGCGTATTACACATCATGTAATGTCCTTGAAGTTCATCTGCATTGTGGTACTTCAGTTGACTTACATGTCACCATTAGAATGTGATCAGAATGGGAAGGCAATAACTGTTCTGTGTGTTTACTTGAGCCTCCTAACTCACGGACTCTCAGATACCTCTCAGAGCAGGTGAGTGAGAGGCAGGTGGCCGACTCACTTTGATTTATCACGATCCAATCATTTCTCCCTAAGAAATTCTGTGTTTTACCTATGCTCAAGTATAACCTAAATAGAAGGTGGATGGAACGAGGTGACCAAAGAGAAAGCATAAAGTATCTCTGGATGATCCCCAAGGGGCTGTGAAGGTGGCAGTACAGTCACCTGCCTGGGAGGCTGCAGGCCTGGGGACTGCGGTGACTCTAGTTGCTGAGCAAGTAATCTGCGTGGCAGTCCTCCCCGGTCGCCCTCCTGATCACTGTTGTCTCTTTTCTTCCCATGGAGACGTTAGTTTTAGTGCATACACTTGTCACAAATTGAAGGCTCAGTAAAATAGAAGAAATGATGGAGATCGCAGATTGTAGAGACGCAAACTTTATAACACAAGCTCAAGGGGATAATTTATTTTTCATCTCCTCCCTCTTTCTCGAAATAAAGAATCCTGACAAATGGTATATAAAGGAAAACAGAGCAAACAGGAGAGGGAAACTTTGCAATTTATTAACTCAAGCATGAAAATACAGAAAATAAGCAGGGCTCAACTTACTTGGAAAAATAAGTTTGAACCTATTGCATTAAAACATGGTGTTGCACTAATCTAATGAGTTTTCAGGCAAATGAGGCATGAAACATTGACAAAATATAGAGTCAGTAAATATCCAAATTACTTCTTAATGCCGTGATATATTTTATCTTATTGGGAGCTGGTAAAGACTAGATTATTTCTAAATCTACATCGTAGCAAAATAAGTGGAATTATTTTTAAAAATAATTTGTTATTCTGATAAGTGGTGAATAGTGGCACATCGAAAGCAACCGAAACCTCAACCAAAGATCCACGTGTGCCTAATTCATAAGAAAGCAGTACCAAAAACAGTGTTCCTTCAGTCTTTCAATCTTTAAGAATTCAATTTAATCCTGAATGGATGAGACAAGGTAGCATGTAAGCACTTTTTTATTGTTTGTTTTTTTGAGACAGGGTCTTGCTATCTAGCTCAGACTGTCCTTGAGCTCACTATGGAGCCCAGGCTGACCTCAAACTCACAGCTATCCTCCTGCCTCAGCCTCCTGAGTGCTGAGATTACAGCCGTGCAATACCACACTCGGCTTTGTACAAGCACTTTTGAGGATAGCATAAAATATCTAAGGGCTGAAATATAATTTTCTTTTAAGAAAGGAATTACTTACAAAATATATTCATAAAACTTGTTCAAAAATAATAAAGAAAATACCCTTACCCTAGAGTTTATCCTAGAATTGTTCTGATACATGCTGGGTGTGGTTGAACAGTGGTTCCCATAGCTAAGTGAGATTACTGAAAAGCTCTGGGTTATGTTTTCAGTGGTGAAAAGTCAAAATGATTTATTCTAGAAAAGCTGATTGTATTATAGTACTGTCAAGTTATTAATTATTGCCAAATTATTTACAGTTTAGGAAGGGTTGGTGGCTCATACATTTTTAAGAACCATATTTATATGGTTGTTTGAATCTATTTAGGCACCATTTATATTACTTCTACCAATGGGTATGGCTAGCTATTACAGGACCAACTTTTTTTCAGAGCCCTTATTGTGGATGTGATGCTGGTCTTCATCTATCCATGCATAAGGATACTGCAGTCTTCATGCTGTCCATGTGTATGGACAGTGTGCTCTCTATCTGCTCGTGTGAACTGACAGTGTGGTCTTCACACTGTCCATCCTGTGGTTTTGAGTGGTTCTGGCATCTTCCTCACAACTGCACAGGTGTGTTCATCATGAACGAGCAGGTTTCCATGTGTGCCTCTCCTTGTCACCTTGTGGTGAGTTAAATGCTCCTGGTGCTCAAGAATCACAACAGAGAGAGGCTGTCTCAGTTATTTTCTGTTCTCTAGGACAGAATACCTGACACTCACAAATTAAAGGAGGAAAGATTTATTTTAGCTCACAGTTAGCTCACTCTGAAACAAGGCGGTGTGTCAGAGGGCATTTCAGAGGAGAAACAGTCCATGGTGTGGGAGGCAAGAAGCAATGAACCTCCCTTCCCTTTTTATTCCAGCCAGGCTACAAGCCTATTGGTTGGTGCCACCACACCTAAGGTGGGGCTTCCCTCTTCAGTAAATCCATCATCCACACCTAGAACTGTTCTGAAACAATCAGGGGACTAATCCAGTACCACACACCCACAATCTAGTCACGTCCCCAAATCTCCACCTATGATCACATGAGGCTTCGAGGGAACTCTAGATACAGGCCATAACAGCAGCCAGCAGAGGAAGGAGTTAACCCAGCAAGAAGAATATTCTGAGAGTCTGGCTCTGATGGAGATGAGAAGTTGTTCCTGTGGTTCTTGTGCACCATACAGCCCGGGGCCTGGCCACCAGCCTCTCACTGCCCTAGTCCTCCCAGACCACACCTACAGCCAGTCAGCGCACACCTGGCCTTTTGTAGGCCTTGGTTCTACTTTTGTACCAGATTTAGGCCCTCGCACCCCTAGCCTACCCTTCTGAGCTTTCTGGTTTGAACTTGTCCAGCCAAGTGCCACACACTGCCCCAGATGGGCTGCATTGCTCCCATCCCGGGGCTGAGCAATGCCAGTACCATTCATACATGCTGTCTGGCCACTTGGCCTATGAAGGGCCTGGTGAGATGAAATTTCCAATTGCTCAACATCAGTAAGTTACAGTCCCATTAACATACAGACAGAAATGTACCTGCATTGGAAAGAGTCTGCCTGGACTTTGTCAGAATCTGCCTGTGATTGTTACAGTACTGGAGATTCGTTGTAATTAAGTCTCTGCGTAGTCAGTTTCTCATCCCTGTGGCAAAGCATGCGTGGAAACAACTGGGAAGAGGAAGACTTGATTCCGGCTCACAGTTCCAGAGTTTCGGTCCATGGTTGGCGGTGCCACGCCTGTGGCTGGAGGTGGAGGGTGGGTAGGGCACAGCCGGTCAGCCCATGGCAGATGACAAGAAGCGTGGGTGAGAGAAGATGGGGCCAGTAACATGGAGAGCCCCCAAAGTCGTGCCCCACAGTCCGCTCCCCACCCCGAGGCAGCCCCATCTCCAGTCCTGTCACTTCCGGAGGCGATGACTCCATCGATGGACCAGTGTGGGGTTGAGAGAGTCACTCATGATCCAGTCACTGAGCGCTGCTGCGCTGGGACCTTGCCCTCCACACTGGAGTCTGTGGGCACTGATGTTTACGTCACAGCGGTCTCCATCTCCTGAGAGTGGGCGAAGCTCCCTAAAACCTTCCGTCCCGTCTCCACCATGCGCTTCCCTCTTGGAAGAGGCACAAACTGCTCTGGGGTGTTCATAATTGTGGGAAGAATAAACAGATCTGTCTCCACGCAAGTAAGTTTGTTTGTTTAGCTGCTATGCTAAATTAAGCAGATGTATTTACTGACACTGTTCTCATGTATTAATATGCATCGTGAACTTCCTAGAGCAAGGGAGACTTCATTAGGTAGGGCCTCCACGTCTGTGTGCTCCACATATCGCTCTTGGGACAGGGCTGCAGTCTGTGCTCCAAGCGACCTGGCCCAGGCTCCTAATTCTACCGAGAGCTGCCTTCCTGATCTCTACTTGGCTGAAAAGTTGACTGGCCCAATACAAGCGCCATGTCACTCGTGGGGAAAGTGTAACCAACACCAAGATCCGTCGCTGTGCTCATCAAAGTTTCTCGCTGTAATTCAAACCTTTTTATGGTTCATATAAAAGTCTTCTCCCAGATTTTCGATGCCGCACATCACCAGGGAAAAGCGCAGTCCGTCTACCTGACCACAGTGCGGCGTTTCCTGCTCTTTTGGGGCCGGGCACAGACTGAGCCCTCGCGGGCCAGGTGTTTTAGTAGTGATGCCAGTGCTCCTCGCCCTGCGTGTGCTCCATCCATCATTCATGGTTTATTCAGGGCCCTTGGCAGAGACCCGGGTGAGAAAAGGAGGCGTGACTGGCACATGCACAAAGAGACTGGCACATGCATCAAAGGAAGGGGCAGGACACAACTGGAACAGGCCCGGAAGACCGCACCTATTCGAGCATTGCATCCCCGCTGGGTCTGCTCACCCTTCTCTGCAGCTCTGCTTCCTCCAGGAGGCCTCGAATGTGGTTGCCGACAGCTAGTGCCTAAAGTTCCTCTGATTCTGCCCCAGAGCCCCGGAGACGCTCTGCTCTTCCTCGTAATTTAGAGAATCACAAAAGGGGTGACGACACCTGGCGCCCAGCTCACTTACACCCTGACCCTCACGACGGCTCGGAGCAGTGCCATCGGGAAGACGTGGCTCTCTGCAGGAGCGCCCCAGGCAGAGGCGCGAGAGGGGCAAGGAGGGTGCATGCCTGAAGCACAGTTCCCAGAGGAAGCGGGGGACACGAATAGCTCCCCAACAAACAATGTCCTCGTCACTGTCCCCATGTTTCCTGGCTCACTTCCAGTCCCTCCTGGTCTCTCTGCATGGGACTGACGCACCCGCAGCCCAAGCACTGAGAGGTGAAAACAAGGATACTGGAAGGAGATGGGGAGGGCACCGCATGTGTGGCCACAGTGCTGCGGGGACGCGAGCTGGCCGGAGCCGCATGGGAGCAGCTGACCTTTACCTCTGCTGCTCGCAAGGGGATCAGTTTACCGGGGTGATTCGTGTCCATCTGCGATGATCTCTTCAATCTCGTTCAGTCCAGTGACTCAGGAAATTGTCCTTGTGTCTGCTGGCCTCGCACTTGTGACGTTCAAGCTCAGTTCCGCATTAGTGTCTTCTGTCTCCTCTGGGAGACTGAAAGGCAGAAGGGGGCAGAGAGGACACTCCGTGTCTGCTCTTTTCTCCAAGCACTGCCAATGTGGAGCTCCCTGTCATTTTATTAAGATTTTGAGCAGAGGAGTTCTGCTACCACTAAAACTTCGTTAGCCTTGCCTAATGTCTGTGGGTGGACTAGACTTGCATAATTAAAATAGATTAAAGTGGAGTTATGAGTTTCATTTGATATGGTTGAATTCAAATTAACACGCAAATCAGATTGCTTTTTACATTTTATTTCTACTAATGTCTATGGCATGATGATATCAGTGAATATGTCATACAATTTCAGGGTTAGAGACATGTGGAAATTTAAGAATCAATATCTTCTCTTTTAAAGATGAGAAAAATAGATGTCCAGACTGGCAAGGCACATGAGTTAGTTGAAAAAGTAGGTGAGGTATCTTGACTCCCTGTAAACTCAGGACTTTTCTGGTTTATATTGATGTCACTTAAATGTTGAATCAAGTGGATCATTAGAAAACTTATGTCTCACCAGTTTATTTAGATTAGTCAACGTGGAGAAGAGTAGATCAGTGTGTTGTTCCAAACTTACGGCAATAAATGTCAAGGTAGTATTAAAGAAGTTAGCTCCAGAATTTTCTCTTTTGAAATTACCTGATTTTATAGTTTAAATTTGTTTCTCCTCTCTCCTTTCTTCTCTCTTCTCCTCTTGTGCAGTCACCATTATAGGTTCAGTTATTGTAATTAAAATGCTTCTGTAAGGAATGAAACTTTACGTTCAAGAAGAATATTGTTTAGTTTAGGAAGAACAGATGAATCTGCATAGCAAAATGTGTCGGTAATGGATGAAAATCACAGGAGTCTAACATGGAAACTTCTTTCATTTATTTCAAAGCAGCAATGGATTTTTAGAGGAAAAGAGCTTACACTTGCTTACTTTTTTTATAGAGACTTTTATAGATGGTAAAGCACTCTAATACATGTATGATCCTAATTGTGGTTGCCAAATTTAGAAAAAAACTAATTAAATTTGAATTCTAGACACACAACAAATAATTTTTTAATATATGTTCTAAATATCACATTAGACATACTTAAAATTATTTATCGTGTACTGGACTTCAAGTTTAAATAATCATTCTGTATTTTATTTGCCACCCAATGTTAGATTTTCTTGAGAGTTTTGTAAAGTTGGTGGAACAAGGTCCCTGTTACCCAGATGAGGACCTTGAATCTTGGTGCCCTGTTATATGTTGGGTCCTGGGCCATTCTTGGCATGACATGATGTATAAATTATGGGTCCTACCCTTAAGGACACTACAATTAAGTTGTCAAAAAAATCACTCAGTGCAATGGATGTAGTAACAGGATAAAGAATGGGGACTATGGAGTACTGTGGACACCTAATCCAGTCTTGGCAAGTCAGATTTCCTGAGGAGGTGATATTGATGTTAAATACTGAATTCTGAATAAGAATTAAACCCAGAAGAAAGAACAAGTAGTAAGGTTATTCAAGTGTCATCAAAACAAACGTGTGCCATTTCTTATGATTGCCTGGAGGTCACACTTGGACCTGGGCCCTGATGACAGGTGTGCACGGTAAGGCAAGTGCGTCAGTACACACTCTTTTTCTTCAGGATGCCAATTACCCTGCAAAGCGAGATGGGCCGATCTAGTTCAAGTTTTAAAGTGATCATCACTTGTGGTTTGGGAAATAGATGGAAAGGTGAAAGATGTAAAGAAGTTCACTCATTTATTCAACACATTTTCATGTACTAATATGACGTAGGCACAAGTTGAGAGACCCGCAGTAAGTCAGGTGACAGATGACGGTGCTAAGAACTGAGAAATGGCTGCGCTGGAGGCGGGCAGAGAAGAGGATTTCTGGAGGACAGTAAGGAGGTGAAGCAACAGAAACCAGCTGTCACCAGGGCTTGCTGTGAGAGGGAGAAGTAAGTGATGCTGCTGGAAGCTGAGTGGATGAAGGACATCTTTGACTGACATAAGAAACATGTCACAAAGAGAGAGGAAAATACTGCTTAGTTTGGGATGTATTCAGTTTAACTGGCCTGTGGGGCTTCCAAGGAGAATATTTACGAGGGCAGTTTAGAAAAACATCAAACCTTGAGGAGCGATACGGATGAGGATTCCTTATGATGTATGAATCATGGCTTAAGGGAGCCGACTGTGGAAACAATAAGCTAGAATGAGGTCATCCAGGGAGAGTCTGGGGTGAGAGGAGCGGCTGCCAGACAGAATCCCTGGGGAGAAATCTGCATGTGAGAAGCAAAAGGAACAGAGGACACTAGCAGCGCAAAAGTGACTGTAAACAAAACCACATGAGAATGTCTGAGAAAATAGAGCAAAACCTTTTCAAAGATGTAGAAGGCCAACATATCAAAGCCATGGACAGGTATAGTATATGATTGAAATAGAAAAGTTCCATCTTGAGCTACATGCCAAGGGTTGTTGATGATTTTTGGATTCATGGGGTGTGGTCACCTGTTCTGGGTTGCTATAACAGAACAGCACACATGGGGTAATTCTTTTTTTTTTGGTACCGGGGGTTGACCTCAGGGCCTTGTGCTTGCAAGGCAAGCACTCTAACCACTGAGCTAAATCCCTAGCCCTCACATGGGGTAATTCATAAAGAAAAGAACTTCTTGTTGTTCTGGAGGCCAGGAAGTTCCAGCTAAAGTTGCCAGCATCTGGTCAACCTCCCAAGGGAGAGGGTGAGAAGGTGAGATGGGGGGTGGAGAGAGAGAGAGGGAGAGAGAGAGCAAGAAAGGGAGGATAGAAGGGCTCAAACTCAGCCTTTTGCTAGAGCCCATTCCTGTGATAAGAGTGTTATCCCTTCCTGTGGCCCAGTCCCTTCCTGCCTGGTACTTTAGAGATTAACTTTCCAACACAAGAATGCTGGGGAGGGGGGCAGTAGACATACCTTCCAACTGCAGCACAAGGTGAGCTGTCCCTGCGGAAGAGGAGATGGACTGCTCTACTGGTGGGGCTCACGTGTAAATGGAGTTGTGAGTTTGGGGAGACCAGAATGGGCCACATGTTTGCCGACCTCTGTTCCTTGGAGGACCCATATAATGTGAGGTTTTCGTTAACGTTTTTGGAGCAAAATAAATCTGGGAAACATTACCATGTATGCAAGTATACTTAATATTCTGGGAAATCCTGAAACACTGAACTTTGCCTAATTTTGCTCATACTACTGTTTCACGTATCTACTGACAATGTCATGGAGTGCAGTTTAGGGAATTCAAAGCTAATGAAATGAGTCAGGGGATGCACAAAACATACATGATCACCTTAAAGAACACGTGTAATACTGCTAGAGGGAGTCCTTTTGCTACAGATGATTTCCCATGGTATATTTTTGGCAAGTTCTACAAATTAAACAATTATGTAACAAAACTTTAAAAATAAAACAAAACAAAACAAAAACAAAACTTGACAGAAACAGTATTTTTCTTTTCTAACTATAATATAGTCAAACAATATTATGAATTAGTTAAAGGAAAATAAACACTACAATCCCACTACCCATTATAATCATTATTATAGATTTTATATACGTACACTTAAAAAAGCAAATTAAGAGGCCATTATTCATATTGCTTAGTGATTTTGATGTCTCAGCTTGGTTGTGTCAACTTGATTGTCCTGAGAATTGTTCAGGGATTGGTGGAGCAACTTGTGCATGTGTCTGGGTGTGTCCTGAAGCCTGGGCTTGGGTACTAGATCTGATTTCTCACCCCTTCTTCTCTGGCACTGTCCCCTGGTCTGCTTCCAAATCTCCATGAACTTAGCAGCTCTGTTCCTCCACACCCTTCTGTCATGTTCTTGCCTCAGAGCCAGCTCACCATGGACTGAATCCCCTGAAACCATGAAGTAAATTAAACCTCCTCTCCTGCAGTTTGTGTGTTTTGTGTCCCAGCAATGGGAAAGCTGAGTAATACAGTGATCTAGATCCTCTCCCCTTCATCAGCTGTGACTCATGTGCCAAAGGACCTCTGGAGATTCCAGAATTACCTATCAGGGAGTCCAGGTTATTAGCCATATGAACATTTCCCCCTTTCTTTAGATGGATAAGCTAACCCTTTTGTTTCTGGAGTGTAGCCCTCACTGTTATTTTAGGAGATAATTTACATAAATTGCAACTTAGATGTGATTAGAAGCATAAGCTATTCTGCACATTTCTAATGTCTTTTACTCTGTCCAGGAAAATCCTGTATGCTTGCTGTTTGTAACATTTCATTTACAGAGTAGCAGTGACCTAGATGTCCAGGGGGTTTGCCTATGGCAGTGAGTAGTGTGCTTGCTCTACTAAGAATTCTGATAAGGATTTCTCAAAGAGAAGAAAGAGATACAAGGAAAGTATCTACCCTGAATTTTAATCTCATGTCACATATAAAATTAAAACGTAGTTGAAGCTGGCAAAGGCCAAAATTACCAGGTGGGCATCTTTCTGAATTTCCACAGAGATCAATAACATCATTTAAAATTTCTCAGGGATCCATTTAAGAGAAAGATTTCTAAACTTATCAGTTCATTGTTATGAAGTATTAGGGGGTACAACTGTTCATTATCATGTATAATCCAGCCTCCAATCCTGTGACACAACATACACTCAAACACATACACTCACCTGTGTACAGACTCACGATCTTTCCACATGGATTTATTATTATGATTTTCTCTTTCAGAAGCACGATTACTGGGCCAAGGAGAATATACACTTAAAATTTAAAGTACACAATGCCAAAACTCTCCTGAAAGGCTGTATCAATCCAAACACCTAGCAGCAGTGTATATTATTGAGTGTTTTAATATTTACCCATACAAACGAAATCAAGAATTGTTTATTTTTTGATTAGTAATGAATTTGAATATCTCTTTACATGTCAGTAAACTGTACTTCTTCATTTGGAATTATCAGTACACATTCCTTCATCATTTTTCTATTACTCTTTGCCTTTCCCTTATTGATTTGTAAAAACTTCTATTATAGTAAAAATAGTAATCTATCCATTATATATGCTCCAAATATTTTTACTAGCTTTCCATTTTCTTGTAACTTTGTTTATGGTTATTTTCATCATGGCCATCCAATCTATCCATCTTTCCTTTATGATTTTAGCTTTGATGTTTTGCTTTAAAAGTATGTTGACAGCCCAAGTTTATGGTTACGGGAACATTCACCTGAATTTCCTTCTGGTTCTTCATCTTTCCACTGGACCATTAAATACTGTACACTTACCCTTTTCACTCTCCGCCTAGACTTTTTCCTAAGGAAATTTAAAACTCATTAGTATCACGATTACAAAGCAGTAGTATAGTCTTTTTTCTCCCTACATTTGAATTTCATAAATGACCTTCAGTTTTCCTAAAGCCCATAATGCTAATATTTTGAACTGCTGTATTGGAGAAGCCCAGAAATTCGCATTGTGTCTTCCAGAAAGCCCCTGCTGTGTGCATGGAGGAGCCGCTCCTGAGCGGGCGAGGGCAGTGGGTGAGCATCTGCAGTCTGGCCTGCTCCCCCTTCCGCCTCGCTCGCTGCCTGTGCCCAGTGGTCTTCTGGGGATCAGCCTCTCCTCGGCCCCCAGCGGTTCTACGGGGGTGATCTGCCACAAGCACTTAGGGCTAGTCTGCGTCCAGACCATGTGTGACCAGATGACCAATTAGATTGCATGTGCCTCCTGCAGTCTCAGGGGCTCAGGGGATCATGTGACCCCAAATGGGGTTGAGCTTTCCTTAAAAATTTGACCTGTCAGCCCTCAGGGGAATAGAAGGAAGTTCTCATTTTCCTATGGAGGATAAATTGTATTGAAAATATAAGTTGGAATTATAAAATCCTGTTTTTTGCTTCTTCTGTAAAAGAAATCGAGGTCAATAGGCAAAGAAGCAGGAAGAGATTAAGACCAGAGATTAAATCCAGTTAAACCTAAAATCAGTATTCAGCCCTCAACTCTGAATACTGAACTTCCCTAATGAATTCACATCTCTCTTTTTAAACCTAGGTTGATTTATTATTATTTCTTGTCACTTTCAATGAAGAGATTGTTGATTGATATCTCAATAAAGTAGCAGACTGACAAATCCAAGGTTATTGTAGGGTACAGTTTGATTGTTAGATTTTAAACTTGACACTAACCTGGAAACAGGTGTAAGATGTGAAAGAATGTAACTCTGAACAATGAGACAATGTTTTCTAATGAAAAGGTTTTGGAAATTATTTCCGGATCCATTGCTGATTGATTGCATAATTCTGCTCCAAAAGCGGCTGCGTCGTTGAGGAACGGTGTTGGGGTGGCGCTAGAAGACCCGGGCCGGTGTCGAGCAGTGCCCCGCTCCCAGGTGAACACCCACCGTCCAACGCCCCGTCAAGTGCAGGTGAGGGGAGCACACTGCTTTGCGCGGTGAGCGTGCCATGTCGTAGCGACTGCAAGCCACCTACACACAGTCAACAGAGAAGACTGTCACTCCCCGTCACACGCCTGATTTCTGAACCCCCGACGCGTTGTGGTATTCAAACACGAGTCTTTTAAAATGTAGGGAGCATGTGTGGTGCCACTTCACGATGTGAGGTGTTGCTTTCAGAAGGAAAAGAGTCCTTCCGTGTTGTTATTTTCTTATTTTCCAGTTTATTTATGTATTTGGTTGTGTTAAGTGGGTGTTGAACTCTGGGGCACTTTACCACCGAGCTGCATCCCAGTCTTATTTTTGTTTTTGAAGTTTTTATTCAGGACACTAAGTTGCCCAGGCTGGCTTTGAACTGGAGCTCCTCCTGCCTCAGCCTCTGCAGTAGGTCAGATTATATACATGTCCCACCGTGCCTGGCATTATCTTTTTATATGATACGAAACTCACATTTAAAAAGGCATGAAAAAATCTACTAATTGGGTGGCTGTGTCCTCTATCTCTCCCCCTCCCTCTCTCCCTCTCTTCCTCCCGCTCTCCAGCTCTCCTGGCCATGAGAGTTTTGCTGTCGTGCTGGCTGCATAATTACTTCCAGGTTTTGCTCTTTCTTTGTTGCTGTTGCTCCCTTTTTAATCCTCAAATCTACTTCCTTTTCTCAAAAGTTGCCCGTTACCGCAGCACATTATTTAAAATGTATAAAGTAGTGGAGAAGTGAAAAAATGAGTCAACATCTGATTTGTCTTTCCCTGCATATTCTAAAAAAATAATGGAGTGATTTCAGTAACAGTTCTCAGAAAATCCACATTAAGCTTGGCAACAAGATGTCAAGCGCCAGAAGAGAGGAAGGGAGAACGATGATGTCCGTGAAGGTGTCAGGTGATGGATATGGACGTGGCTTTTCCTTAAAATATTTTCAGGCAAAAAGTTAGTGGAAATGATTCATTGACTTTCACTTGCTTGTATACCCAACTGAGCACCATGCAGACTAACACACTGAATGTTTCCCCTCAAAGTCCACACCCTCAGGAATAACCTCTGCTACGATATTTACCATCACGCATCGAGGTCTGCCCGTCATTGATTCTGTGTAAACAGAATCACAGCGTATACCTTTTTGTCTGCCCATTAGCTTCTTGTACTTGGTATTTGGTCTGTGAAATTCATCATTGTTGTTGAGAGTAGCTGTAGTTTTTTCTTTATAAGAATACTTTCCAGCTTGCTTCAGCTGTAAGAATACATCACAATTAGGCAAATCTACAGAGACAGAAAATAGATGAATAGATGCCGGGGGCTGAACGCTGGGAAAAGGATTCACTGTAGAGGAGTATGAGGGACCTTGCTGGGGCAGCAAGAGTCTTCTAAACCTGGACTACTGTGAGGGCTGTGCAACAGGAATGTTACTAAAAACCAGAGTCGCAGCTTTTAAATTGCAGGAATGTAACAGTCCACAAATGACACCTCACGTTTGGATTGGTTCAGTTTTCTACTATTATGTATAAGGGTAAAATAGCATTCCTAGAAGTGTCTTTTGGTGAACATATGAACTCATTAGATTTCAGTGGAATTGTTTGCTCAAAGTTCATTACCTTTTATAATACTTATTTCAATATAGTGCTTATTTAATTGATCCCTAAAAGTTTTACAGTTCAATTATATAATCAATCTTTCAAAAATAAAGTCAGGAACCCAGGATAATCATTCTTCCTACCCATAAATGAAACTCAACAACACCCTACCATTATATCTACCATTTGATTTAGATATTTCCTTAAAAAAAAAAAAAGAAATAAAACATTATGGAAATCTAAGCTTCTTTTTAATGTTTCACACATTCTCAAAAACTTCCATGCTCACGAATGTGGTATCTTTCCTGTTCATGTTTGGAACATTCAGTATACAGTATGATGCTCAGCATTTACGTGTTGCTAAAATCGCTAAGTTTTTCTCCTAAATGGTGACCTTGATTGCTTTCCGTGTTCGTTTTTCCCGAGCCGTACAACTCGCCCGATCCGGTGTCCTCCATGCCCAGCCCCACGTCTGTCCGCCCACCGACGGTGACCTCACGGCCTTGCTCGGTGGGCTCCGCTCGCGCGCTCCTTCCC
>PVJO010031015.1:0-14804 GCA_004026905.1 Hystrix cristata
AAAAAAAAAAAAAAAAAAAAAAAAAAAAAAAAAAAAAAAAAAAAAAAAAAAAAAAAAAAAAAAAAAAAAAAAAAAAAAAAAAAAAAAAAAAAAAAAAAAAAAAAAAAAAAGAAAGAAGAAGAAGAAAGAAAGAATGAAATGTTGAAAAAATGAAAGAATGATAGTACAAAGAATTTGAAAAATACATGAAGAAGCACAAGAGAAGAGAAAACATAAGAAAAATAATAAAATATCAAAAGAAAGAAAACAAAGATGATTGATTAGAGATGTTTGCAGCATACTATAACTTGTAAAAATGCCGACTTATGTTTGTTCTAAATTCTGTTAGTTGAAGCCCTAAGAAGTTCTGGACTATCTAAACAAACATGCTATATATAACGTATAAATTTAACTTCAACCAGAGTGTCTTTTTAGGCAATATTAATTTAGATCAAAACCATTTCTTAAATGGCTTCACTTCCCATCTGTGAATATCATATTAAATTTAAACTAATATTCTTTTATCTTGATTTACAAGCTTATATCCTTCTGTAAAATGATAGGCTTTATAATTGAGGAAATATGTTATACCAATTTATCGACATAAGTCAGGCCATAAAAAAAGAGCTCATTTGTGTGGCTCTAACAAAGAGTAAGAAAAGCAAAATTTTGCACATGACAGACTTTTAAAACTTACCATGATAGGCAGGTCCTATTCCTTGGAAACGTAATCAGAATTGTTAGAGATGAGAACATTGTGAGGAGCCTTGACCCTCTTTTCCTCTGTCTCTCACCTCTAATTCCAAACTGGCTGTTTCACTTTCAAATACCCTGAGGCTAATTATTTCCCGATTGATCTTTTTAAATGAGCTTTTCACTGCCTTATCTAATGGATGTGATCCCCTCCCTAAGTCTTTCGTCAAACTTGCTTATATAGAGATACATCCCCTTGAGGTGACTTCAGATTTCAGTTAAATAGGTTAAACTGAAACAGAAGTGAAACCGAGTACTCAAAACTTTACAGAACTCAAAGACAATAGCGGATCTATGTTACTACAGCGTGTGTTTCTGAGATAATAGTGACTACGGATATGGGCTTCGTAACAGCGATGTCAAATGACCTCTGGGGTTTGTCTTAACAAGGAGCGTGTTGAGGAATATCTACTATGAATGTGATTGCAGTTGCAATGGGATCTCTGTACTAGGCACTAAATTGATGTAATGACCTTCAGTAACATAATATACATTTGCCATTCCTGAACTTCAACTACTGAAATTCTTTCATTCCTACCTCGAGGTTGATTTCATAGAAAAAGTTTCTAAAATTCCATTTCATGTTGAATCTCATTAAGCTTTTGCATAGTTAATTTCTACTCCGTAAGAAATATTGAAAATTTATTTCTAGGAGTTCTTTGCCTATGTATAGAAGACCAGATCAGAGTTACATGATTTTTCTGGATGCACACTACATGACTTACATTATGGGCATTCATTTTATTTATAAGCAAAATAAACTGAGGTCTTTGCTTTTAACTCCATACATGCAGGAATCAGGGCTGCCCTCATTGTTGGTTTACAGCATAGTTATACAGGACTTCACACAAAAAACGGGCCTATAGTTGGCATTAAGAGCTCTCTGGTCACTGTATGGACATGTTAGTATTTTCCTCTCTGAAGCTTTGTTTTATAAATGAAGTCCAGTGGGCTAATGGTGTATATACAAGGGCCCCAGTTACGTGGCTTACACCTGGTGTCACAATTTATATCGTCTTCCCAGGACTTGGTTTTATCAGCTTTCTTCGCCTCCCTGATGCTTCAGGATCTCTTTGGCCATCTCTTCTTGGCCTCCACCTTATGATTTCTGACACCTTCCACCACTGGTGGCAATTTAAGCAGAGAAGGCGTCTGTGTCCTGTTATTCTCTTCCACCCCTGTGGGAATCACAGGATGGGAATGGACAGGAGTTCTCTGCTGCATCTAAAGTATCAGGGCAGACACTCGGGCCCTGGCTGTGGACCCGCCTGTTTACCCATCTAATACCCGAGTCAGCGGCAACACACGAATATGACTGACTCATAGCAATGCCTGGCATGTGATAACACGTTTCATGATGTAACAACTACTGTTTCATTCATCACTTGAAAAATCTTGGGCTGGGGGTGGGTACAGCTCAGTCATAGAGTTCTTGGTAGAATGAATGAAACACTGGCTAAAAACCTCATGAAAATGTCTCTTGCGGCCACCCTTTCCTGGAAACCACAAAGGGAAAAATTCATGTAATTATTATTACAATTTGACTTAGGTACAGCTGGCACAAAGCCACCATAGATTAGATTCCGATGTTGTTATTTTACATCGAGTATCCATGTGCTTGGAGGCAAGTAATTAAGTTAGCTTGAGTAAGACTTTTTCTTTCAAGAGAATTGTGTTCTGAATCTCATTTTTCTGTGTCACAAGGAAATGATCTGAGTGCTAATGCAGTGCCTCCTAAACCCAAGATTAGGGTTCAAACGGGGCATTCACTGAACCTGATGTACATTTGTACCTCCTTCTCTCTCTCTCTCTCTCTCTGCTTGTGTGCGTGTGTCTGCGTGTGCGCGCGCTCGTGCCTGTGTGTGTGTTCATTTGCGCGGATCTGGAGGTAGGGACTTGACATATGTCTGAGAAAGTGTAAGTGAGCTGTATCAGTGGGGTAGAAGTAGGTGGCTGCAAAATAGCTATTGATTGACATATGAGAGCGAGTCAAACGCACTGGAATCCTGGATACCAGATGAACAGTAACAGCAGAAATAAGAAGGATTTATGATGGATACAATGCTCTGCCTCAGAGTCCTAGCAAGCAAATATAAAACCGAGTCTTCTTCAAGTGCTTTATCAATGGAACGCACTCAGTAGAAGAGAGACAGTATTCACGTCCTGTGCTGTAGAACAAACCACTGCAGAGTGTGCAGATTAAACTCCCGTGGTCACCAGTCATTTCTGTAAATCAGAGGTCTCTGTGCAGCTTAGTTGGGTTCTGTCTTGAAGTTCTCACAAGACTGGAATCGGATCCTGAAGGATAGTTTCTCATCTTTACCAAGTCATCTCTAAGCTGTTTCTTCAAGAGAATGTTTCTTTGCATTCTTTAATTAGCAGTTTCGGGGTGGTGAGACTAGATGTTTTTAGCCTCCACTGCCTGCCTTCCTCTGTAAGTGTGATTTTTAGGCTTAGGAGACAGGTGTACGTTTTTGCACTCACTGTGCACATTTTTCAATCAATGGCTCTTTCAAAACAGCTGTAAATGTGAGTTTCTTTTTACCAAATATTATTCCTCCATCAGTATCCAAATAACACTGGGAAAAAGGTGCTGCTTATCCAATAGTAACTTGAACAATAATAAAAGATAAATATTAAAAACTTTTCTTCAGTGTGCATCTTTCAGTATTTGATGTATTTTATTTCATTTTTAAGTGTTCTCCAACCTGCTAATGTTTTTAAGTTCATTTTGTAGTTTTAAAAATATAACATTATTCTACTATTTTTCAATTATTCTCATGGATTTCCAATAGTTTCTTCACAAAATGATTGCATAAGTAACTAAGGTATGGCTACTCATGAAGAGAAACACAGCTGGATCCTCAGGTGAGAGTCTGGCTGCTCAGAAACTTCTGAGGGCTGACTGTAATCTTGAACATAGTGACACTGATGTCACAATTTATTACCAAGAATATCTTTCTTTTGGTGGGGGTTGTACTGGGGATTGAACTCAGGGCTTTACTCTGCTAGGCAAGTGTGCTGCGACTGAGCTAAATCCTCAACCCCAAGAACATGTTTCATAAATAATTTGAATAAGACACTTATTCCTTCAAGAAATACCGCTCGTATTTGGGAGCTAACCAGCATCAAAACAGGAAATTACTCAAGGAGATGAGGTTGTGTTTTTTTCAGGTTTAAAGAGATGAATATGATTAATATACCTGACTGTACTTTTGTCATGTAGTGAAATTAAAACATGTTTCTAGCAATTAATCCATTGTGTCATAAATAAAACTTTTACATCACCGATTTATGCCCTGAAGGGCAGGGAAACACATGAAACTGTTCTGAAAAATATTAACAATGAAATGGTAAAAAGAAGAAAGTAAATATTTAATCGTAACTGTTTCCATAGGAAAGGATCTTGTGTAGCAATTCCATCTTCTCTGTTACCACCCACATCATATTATAATCTCCCAAACAAAAATGTATGTCTGTTTGCTATGTTGTGATAGAGAAATGATAGAAAATGATCCTCTAATTGTATATACTCACTAAAAATATTAAATAAAGTTATGGTTACATTTCATTAGAATATATATATATAAACAAGGAGCAATAGTATATTATATAAACATAGATATATGCCTTTCAGTATTTGACATTGAGATAAATATGTTTATATTTTAAACGTTATTTTTAGAGATATTTGTCAAAATATTTAAAAGCCTTTTCAAATTTCTTTCACAATTATTTGTACTAACTCTATTTTAGTCCCAATATTATTTTCTTTAATTTCTAGTAACAATGACTGTATTTGTTTGGTTAACAAATATTTGTGTCATTTATTCTATACCAGAACATCCAGAATCGAAAGACAAATAATCCATAACTACAAACATTATGAACTTTAAAGTAGAGAAGATCAAACTATAATAGTACAAAAAGACATGCAAATACCTGTGAACATCACATCACATCTCTAGGCTTCAGAAAGTAAAGAAACCTTCCATATTGTTGGGGTTTGGTGAGATTTTGCCCTTAAAGATTTCCTTTGAGGGAGACCTAAATCAATGCACCAAATGTTACTTACTCAGTGGAGAATGGGCATTCCATGTAAAAAAGGCAGGATGGATAAGGACTTATTAGCATGAGACAGGCTAAGATTTGCTAGGAAATATCAAGAAGATGTACATGTGTATACGTATATATGTGCACACACATATACAGATTTGGCGTAAATAAAAGGGAACTGGGGAGAAGTAAGAGATACAAGGTGAATGAAGATCCAGTTGCAGTCTATACCAATACTTTTTTATTAACCACCCATGTAGTGGGTAGGAGAAAATTAGACTGGAAGAAGATTCCTGGGACAAAAAAGAAGAAAAAAACCTGAATGAGTAAGTCAAGGTGATAAGAGACTATTTAAAATGCAATTGAATATGCTTACGGGTACTTTATTAGGATTGCTTTACCTTTCAATAAATGATACAGTGTCTATAAATATGTGTGTACATGTATGTATTTCTATGGGTTTCATAACTTTGTGTTTTTACTTAGCTTCGTATTGATGCGTGCTGAGGATAAGTTGTGAGTGTTTTTTTTTCAATCTTCCTTGGACTAACTGGTGAGCCAAAAGTGATAGAAATTAATAAAAGTTTTATTGAATATAAATGAATACTCATAAGAAGATACATTACATGTTAATTTGTAAATATTACTTTTTGGTTACTTCTCATAATACTTTAAGTAAGTTTAAATTTTTTTGTAATTTCAGAATATTAAAAATAGATGTCAGGATACTATAATCTCTCTGCTTCTTTTGCTTAAGTCTTCATGAGTTGCCTCACGCTACCTAAGAACAGCAATACGAAGAACAGAAATATGCAGAAAAGAAGGACTTCTCTATACTACCGACCACCCTCCTGGTCAACCAGAGAGAACCTTACATTATATAACCATATAATAAAGTTCTCTAAACTTTTATTTTTACAGAAGAATGTTTGACTTATCAATATAAATAAATAAGCAAGCAAAACTTTAGAAAATGCTAGTAGAATTTCTTTCAAGTAAACTTGAAAATATTTAGTAATGGTTACTGATCAAGATTAAGCAATAATTACCTAACAATATTAGGTAACAATGAACAATATTAAACTAATCCAATCCACACCAAAAAAACAAAAAGATTGTTCAGCTAAACAGAAAAGATTAAACTAAGAGTTGTAGGATAATTAAAAATAACCATATTGTTGAAAATTCTGGGAAGAATTTTCTCAAACCTTTCTCTCTTCCTCACTGCAAACCCTGGCATGACTTTCTGCCCAACATCAACATAAGGATGGCGTCAATCAGAGCCTCCCGGCCCTCGGATAACTGCAGTGTTCTTGCTCTTGTGTTGTGGCTGGCCTACTGCAAAGGAGCTGGTGTGCCATCCCCACCACAGGGCATTCAATCGACCTGCTGTGTGTGCACATCACGTCCAATAGGCCACGTGCTCATAATTCCAGGGCCTACAGGTCTGTTGTGCTACAGAATTGAATCAAAGTGGTTTTGGAAAGTGATTTTTATAACTACTCCTACTGATGCCTAATTAAACACCAAGGAGTCTACAAAGAATGTACCATAATTAGAAATACAAGACCAGTGCTTTTGTAAATGTGCCACACAAACTGCTGTAGAAACATGTAAACCACAAAGCTGAAGTTTTCTTATTAACCACTCATAGGCATCATTTGTGCTGTTCAAAGCACGTCAGAAATTCTTTCTAAATGTAATCTTCTCCAAAGTTATCTTCCTAACGATTCAGAAGTTTCATTCTGTACTACTTAAAACAGAAAAGAACATTTTCCTTTATACGATCTTTAGTCAAACATATGTTTGGCATTAAATTTTTTCTCTACAAATCGGTGCACACTGCTTATGTTTTTCTCTTGTTACAAGATATGCCTGACAATTTCTGAATATTTTATATTTGCTATGAAGCTTATATTTTATTTAAATCAATAACGATGTTAATAAGAAAGCTAGAAGTGTCAATAAATCTAAAGGAAACATTTACTCCAAAAATCTCCAAAGATAAAGAATATCAAAGTAGTTTATTAACACAAACTAAAAATTGGAGATGGATAATGTACTTAAGATTATTTTGACTATGGGACATAAAATTATATGGGCTCTTTATGTAAAGCAGTGTTTGGATTTACACTGATGAGCACGTGTAAACGTTAGAGATTAGTGTCCTGAGGGTGATGCTTTGGTTTTCTAATATTTATTTCACTTTGAAACAACACAAAAACATGAGTCCCAAATTTAAACTTCGCCCTTTCAATATACATCAGTTCCTATTACTATCCATTTCCTCATAATGGATGTAGAATTTAATGTTGTTTTTCATATAATGCACTATTTTCAAGTTTGAAAATGATTCTGTTCTGTTGAAACATATACGAGCAAATGTTCTCTTAAGAACATCTGTACTACCATCTACTGGAAAGGTAAGTATATATCAGCAATCACATTCTTATCGAGCTTTCAAAACAGCATGCAATGAATTTGAAAATGAGCAAAATAGTATCGTTTTTGTAATCAAATCTGCCATGAAATACTATCCCTACCACTACTACTATTGAATGGCTGCACATATATATCATATTTAAACACGCATGCTTGTACACACACACACAGGGTATATCAATTGTATACATGCATTAATCATAAAATTCTTAATTAAATTACACCACTATTTAGAACTTGCTGATTGCTTAAATCTTTCATCTTTAACTTACATTTTCGCTACACTGTTGGTATTCACATATTTTCTGAATAGTGAAGGTAAATGAACTCTATAAGAAGAGAATTAATTTTTCTCCTGCTAAAATTCAGGTACATTTTTTTCATCAGTTATGTGTTTTTCAAAGAAATAACACTTAAATTTTTAATGAGTGTCCAAAAGATCTAAATGAAATTCAAATATATAAGATGGAGAATTGATTTTCAGGTCAATATAGGCAGATAAAAAGCTCATTTTCATAGACTTCTGAACTTCATCAAGTCAGCTTTGTACACTGTGGTGGCTAAGTGTCTACATTAAAAGGAAGAAATAACATGGGAACACAGAACATCTCTAAATACAGTATAAAAAAATTGGGTTCATATCCTGACTCATGTTAAAGAAGTTAACTGAGAACTGCTAGTGGCTAAGGCTTAAAGAATTTCATTAACATTTCTGATACCCAGAATAACGTACGTTAGAATTTCTGAGAGCATCAGAGATAATTAATATGAAGTCACCGATAGTTTTTCTTGTAATACAAAATAATTAGCAAAAATTCTGGATGTTAACAACTAAACATGCCACAAACAAGTTTGGATTTTGCATTCGTTATGGCTTTTCTTGGTCAGATAAAATACACTAGTAATTGGGATTAAGTTCACAGCAGCATCGTCAGCAATGAATCAGTTTATTTATTTACAATACAAAAGAAAATCAAAGTTCAGTTAGTTAATTATTGGTTTCAGTGCAAACATTCAATGAGGTTACCTACGTGTTTTATGCATTCCTTTGGTTTCATCAGTCGATTGAATCATGCCATAAAAGTTAGAAGACAAGAACAAATAAATGAATTTTATGTTGGTTGGAATCAGCTCCACAATTAAAGGCTATTTTAATTATACTCATCATTTCTGGAAATCCCTGGGAAATAAATTCATTATTTATTGATATTTCTAATTCTGGTTGTTACTGTTTTTTGTTAAGTAAAATTCAGTACATAAATTCAACATTTGCGTTTAAAATTGATTTAAAAGACATTCTTTCTAATGGGTAAACAGATATGGATGTTTAGAAGAACTGTAAAAGTAGTTTAAAAAAAGCCACTTAGGTCAGGCATTTTAAAGAGCTGATTATATCTACTCAAATATACACTAAGTACATTTGGAGGTCAACATTTAATTATTGTGACTAAACATCAAAATAAAATGCTATACTATCAAATTACAGAATCTATATTCTCCTATATTAAAAGTTTAAAAAAGGCTAATAAGAAGGAGAAATTGTTTTGCTATAAGTTTAACTCCTGCAGTTAGCAAGTTATAAATATCTTGATTTAAAATTATTTACTGGCAGGATGACATACTTATATTTAATCACTATAATTTTGTGAGATTCTCTGACAAGTATAAAATGCTTTAAATGTATTCTAATAAGTAAAACAATACTAATATGTGGTTTTTATCAAGTCCTTTCATTCATCATCATAATAAATAAATCTTAAGAATACAAAATTTAAAAAACAGTATATGTGAAAATCCAAGAATAAATCAAGTTTTTAATTCACATATGACATTTAGTAGATTATTGGGAGATACATTAAAACATATCCTAAGTCAAAATATAAATTAAGAAAATTAACAATAAAGTGTTGTATAATTCTTTTAAATAGAATTGCTTTCACGATTTCCTTTCTCAACAATTTCATTACTGGTGTATAAAATGCGAATGATTTTTGAGTGTTGATTTTTTCCAAAGGTTTTTTTTAATAGAAAAAAAATCATATCATCTGCAAATGAAGATGAACTGGCTTCTTTCATTACTTCTTTATTTTTAAAAAAAATATTCTCTTTCTTGCCCAATTGCTTTGGCAAAATAGTCCAGTATTTTCCAGATCTTAGAGGAAACTTTTGTGTTTTTTTCCTTATTCAATGTGATGTTGGTAATTTACAATACGTAGCCTTAATTTGGTGTGGCCCAGTTTTTTTTTTAGGGTTTTGTATTGGGAAGGTATGCTGATTTCTAAAACAATTTTTGCATCTATTGAGGTCATATGTTTTTTAAACGCCAGTCTATTGAAGTGATGTTTTGTGTTTGTCGATTTCATTTGTTGAATAATTCTTGCATTCCTGGGATAAACTTGACTTGTTCATGGTAAATTATCTTTTTGATACCTTATTAGAATTGATCTGATAGTATTTTCCTGATAATATTTAACTCTGTGTTCATCAAGATTATTGGTCTATCATTTTGCTGTCGTGTCCTTTTCTAGTTTTACGAACAGGGTAACGATGACTTTATAGAGTAAATTTGGAAGATTTCCCTTCTTTTCAATGTTTTGAAATGTTTTGAGAAAAATTTGCAGTAGTTCTGCTTTTAAAGTCTGATAGGACTTAAACAGTGAACCTCTTCAGTTTTGGATATCAGTTTTTATGGAGATTTTTTTTTATTGCTGATCTAGTTTCACTACTTGATATTGGTATGTTTAGATATTCTATGTACTCATGGTTAAATTTTGGTAAGTTATATGTACATGCCCAGACATGTACTTTTCTCACTTTCCAGTTGATTGGTATATATATATATATATATATATTTTTTTTTTTTTTCCTTAATAGTTCCTAATGATCTCTTTTATCTTTGTTGTATCACTTGCAAAGCCTCCTTTCTTCATCTAATATTATTTACTTGGGGCTGTTGTATTTTTTCTTAATTTTTCCAGGTAAAACATTCTGTTTTTGTGTATCTTCTAAAAACATAAACTTGTTTCTCTACTTACTGTATTGTATCTTTGTTTTGATTATTTGTGCTCAGATGTTCATTATTCCTTTCCTTCTTGTAATCTTGGTTTGCTTCCACTTGCTTTTGTAGATCTTTGAGATGTTTCATTAGATTATTTGAAATCATTTCATGTTTTTTGGTGTAGGCATTTATTGCTAACCATTTCTTTCTCAGTACTTTTTCTGACACATCCCATAAGTTTCATATATTGTGTTTTCATTTTCATTTGCATCAAGAGTTTTTTGAAATTTCCTTTTTCATTTCTTCATTGAGTCAATGTTTATTCAGTCCCATGTTACTAAATCATCATGAATTTGTGTAGTTTTTGAAGTTTCTATTTTTGTGATTTTCTGATTTTATTCCGTTTTGGTCAAAGAAAATACATGGTATTATTTTTTTCTATTTTTATATTGTTGAACCTTGTTTTGTGGACTAAAAATGGTTTATCCTACAAAATGTCTCAACCAAAGAAGAAAATAATAGAACTCTGTAGCTCTTGAATTAAATACTCTGCAAATATCTGTTAAGTGTATTTAGTCTATATTAGAGATTACTCTGATGTTCCTTTGTTGATTTTGTTTGTTTGTTTGTTTGTTTGTTTTCATGATCTGTCCATTGATGAAAGTAGGAAATCTAAGTTTCTATCTATCAGTGTTTTGGATTCTATCTCTAACTTTATATTCATTAATTTTTTTTTTATGAAATTAGTTGTTTTGACATGGATAGATGTTGATAATTGCTATATCTTCTTTTTGAGCTGATGTCTTGATCATTGTACAGTGACATTTTTGTCTCTTTTTACAGTACTTGTCTTTAAGTCTACTTTGTCTTATATGAAAGTTTCTACTTCTCCTTGTTTTTGCTTTTCACTTGTGTGGAATATTTTTTCCACTCTTAACACTTTTAGCTTATGTGTATCTTTCTGTTGAAATAAGTAGACTGTAGGCAACATATCATTGGATGTTTTTGGTATTCATTCAGCCAATCTTAATCAAAAAAATTAGTCTATTTACATTCTAGTTTCCTATAAATATGTAAGAACAGTTCTTACCATTTGTCCAGTTTCTTCTATTTGTTTTAAATATAATTTGTTTCCTTCTTCACTTTTCTATTCCTGTTATTTGGTGGTTTATTATAATGGTAACAGTTAATGTTTCTGTTTCTCTTTTTGTGTTTACCAGATTTTCTTGATGTTAATCTTCTTTCTTTTGCTTCTAATGTGTGATGCTTGATGTAGTACTGAGTGTAGTATTTTTGGTTGTCAATTATTCCTTTTCAGAACTTGGAGTATTATTTTTTCCTTTTTGGCCTATGTGATTTCTGTGGATAATTCTGCTTTTGAGCCAGTAGGTGGGTGGCTCGGTGCGTTTCACTTGAAACTTTCAGAATTCATTCTTTGTCTTATGCATTTCGAAGTCAGACTGCACATTTCAGAGTGAGGATCTTGACAGATCATTTGTGTTTTGGACCCTTTAGATCTACTTCATGTCCTTATGATTTTCAAGATTACTCTGGTTTTCAACTATTATCTAATTGAATAAATTTTCTGTATCTTTTATTTTTATTCTCCTTGAAGAACTCAGAAAATGCAGGTATTTGTTTAATGGAGTATCAAAGGACTGAAAAGCTCTTTTCTTTTCTTTTTATGTCTTGTTTTCAGAAGCAGAGGGAGACCTGAAGCACCCGCTCTAAGAGCCAGCAGTGGTGCGGTCTGAGGGACTGTGTCTGTGTTGGAAGAGGGAGCGGCAGGGACCCACACACTCCATCTACGGTGTTGGACCTCAACCCAGAGGACAGCATGATTCCATGCATGCTGTGGAGGTGGAGGGGTGGCAGACCCCACAACATTCACTCCCAGCTGCAACAGCAATATGTGCCCAGAGACAGGGTCGAGGAAGGGGGAAACTGTGTGGGTCAGGGAGTGGAAGGAACTGTTGTGTTTGCGCCCAGCCACTTAACAGTACACCTGAATGTGGTGCAGGGTAGAAGAAAGCTGTGTTCATTTGCAGCCCTGTTGGGAGTGTGCAACAAAACGAAATATGAAAAAGAATAGAGTCAGGAGCTACATGGGCTCCTGCTTTGCTCCTGGCATTGGTGGGTATCCACTTGTAGACACGTAGCCAGGGACTTGGTTCCAGGGCACAAATGCCTTGGTCTTCTGGCTTGGGGAGGCAGCACACTCTATTTGTTTCTCTGGTGTGAACCTTGCATCTTAATTACTCTTCTCGTTGCTGGGACAAAATATCTGACACCCACAAATTAAAGGAAGAAAGGATTATTTTATCTCACAGTGTGTAGATGTGTCAGTCCATAGTTGGCTGGCTCTAAAACAGGTGGCCTGGCAGAGGGGCTGTGAAGAGGAGAAGTGGTTCATGCTGGGCCAGGCGGAAGACAGAAAGAGGCCTCAGACTTTTTTCTCTTTCATTCCCTCTTCATTTCATTCAGACGAGGAGTCTATCAGTTGGTGTCACTTGCACCCAGGGCGAGTAATTCCATTTTCAGTAATTCCTTCCATTCAGCCACACCCAGAACTCCACCAATCCAAAAACAAACTAATCCAATTATCATGCAAACACACTCCAGTATACACACCCAAGATTCTGCCACCCTGGAAAGCTCACCCTAGGAGCACGCGAGCCTTTGGGGGGACTCTAGATACAAGCCATAGCAATCTGCCCTTTGCAGTGTAGGACGCTGAGGGAATATCTTTGCCATCCCAAACATGGGGACATGCAGGGGATTATGACATTTAGAGCACTCTGAATTACGACAGAACCTCACTTCCCTAGATGGTACCTAGCTACCGCAATGTGTGGGTCTTGGAATTCTGGGGAAACAATTTAAGATTTTTCTCTAAAGAAAATCTACTCTATAAACTCTAGTTTGCGCTCTTAAGTGATTTGAAAGCCTCTGATGACTGTCAAATTTTGTAGTAGTCAGAACTGCCGCTGTCTATGCTAATGGAGTTTCCAGGACTTTCCCATTCATCTGTACTCTGGAAAGGGGCATTTCCCATTTCCCTGGCTGAAGACCTGGAATGGCAGTTGCAGAAGCACATTATTTCCATGTCTGCATGCTTGTCCCACGTCTCCAAGCCTCAGGAAGGTCTAGTCTCTCTCTCTGACTGATTTTCCACATTCTTGCATTTTTACCCATCTTAAAATAAAGCTACCAACTTGTTACCTTTTCTCTTCTTGTGGAAGAGGTGAGTGCAGGCTACTCTATTTGGACATCTTGAAATCCCTCTTTGATTTCGAAGGCCAAAGCTATGACGTAAGCCGGACTTGGTGCTTTTCTAGAGGCCCTTTTGTGCTGTTGATCAAATTTCCTTGTGTGCAGTTAGCCTCCTGCTGGCAGGGATGTCATCTCTTAAGATATATTCTTCATTGTGCTGTTTTCCCTCTCTTCAAACTAAGAAAGGCACAAGTAATTCTTTCCCTACTCTGCTTTCTTCTCCTGAATGTCTTTGTACTTCACCTGAAAAAAGTAATTTTAATTCTTTTTTAACTTGAATATCCCCAAAATGAGGCCTCTACACCTCTAGGCTCAATACATCTGACCAATTCTTCTAATAGTGAAAGAAAAATCACAGAAGCACTGAGTTTGAGGCTTAACGATGTGGTGAGTGCGACCATGTGTCAATGTCTCCATGTATATTTGTTTTCTTTTTATATTTAGATGTTATTTTTGATTTGAAAGCATAGAAATTGCAGTTTTGTGATCACACACCCTTAATAAAAAGAAATACATGCAAAATTGCCACAGTGATCAGCCAGTTCTACTTCGAGCCAAGTAATAGCTCCTGCTCACCCAGGAGAGGCAAACATCTTCTTCCGGAACACTGGGGTTCCATTTCTGCTATCTCTTCAGTACGGTGAATGACACTCTGGTGCCTGATAGAGTTTGTTCGCCCCTCAGTTATACCATAATCACTGAAGCATCCCAGCATAATATTAACTGGGATTATAAACTCAATGACCCGGTACGTACCATCTCCAGTTCTATGTTATGCACACTACCTAGAACCCTGTAGAAAACTGTTTTCAGTTTTAATATCATCCAAGAGAAATGATTAATTTTATAAGAAAAGAGGGAAAAGGAGTACTAACATCCAAAATTAGAGAAAATGTTAATTTTTGTCAAATGTATATCAAGAGTTGATCATGTTTTTAAAACCCAGTAATATAAAAGTAGTTCACTTTTTTTTGCTGAACATTTTTAACTCCACTCTACTTTTTTTTTAATTTAGGAATTTTAAGTTTTTTTAGAGTGATATTCTCATAGTACCTATAGCTTATGTTCTTTGGAATCTTTTCTTCTTAGTTAAAAAAGTAGGAGACCTGAAATAAGAAAATTACTTTTATAACACTGTGAGAAAATTAGTTTCAATCCCATAAGCTTACTGCATAAGTCATTTTCCTGCCCCAGAAGGGAAAAAATATAGAATTAGAATTTAATTAAGCTTTTCAAATAAAACAATCTATTTCCAGAAGTCGATGGTATGTTTTAATCCCCATCCCTAGATCTGTATAAAATA
>PVJO010031016.1:0-14848 GCA_004026905.1 Hystrix cristata
ATAACTGTATATGAAGTATAGAAATTTATACTTTAAACTGGGTGTGGTGACACATGCCTGAAATCTCAGCATTTGGGAGGTTGAGGCAGGAGGACTGCTACCAGTACAAAGCCAGCCTGGGCTACACAGTGAGTTCAAGGCTGGCCTGGACTACATAGCAAGACTTTATTTCAAAATACCAAAAAATTACCAATAAATAAACAAATGAAAACTTGTACTTTAAAAGACCTAAGTCAGCACCATACTAACAGTCTACATATGGCTTGTGTCGCCAATACAGACAAGAGGAGGGCTATGAGAGCTCTAAGATCAATGTGTACAAAGAAAGACTAAAATGGTTCTCTACCTCGCAAATAGTCAGTACCTCAATCCACTGTGATGGTCATGGTGAATTCAGCATACTTTAGTAATGCAGGACCAAACTTCTACCTCCTCATATTTAGCAAGAAAACACAATTCCAGAAGGGAATGGCCTGACCCAGAGCCCAACAGGACGGGCTGTTTGATGGCCTGCCTGTTACGAGGCAGAAGGAAGCAGAGACTTCTCTATTTCCCTAAAGATACATAAGGGAGCCACTGTTTTTCCTGAAATTATTCCATGTTTGGAAGAGGGGCAGAAAAAGGGGTCAGATTTAGGCTGGTATGATAAGGATAATGACAAAAACTATTAGAATCTGTTTCTTTCTAGAAACTGCCAAGTAATGGAAACAAGAGAATTACCTTTCAATTCCCAAAATATACAGGTAAAGTCAGGTAATCACTTTGTACCTGAGTTTAAAGATCAACTTCTTAGAAAGATACTATTGCCGATGAGCTCATGTCTAAAAATGTTCTAAGTCTGTGGAATTTTGCTGTGGTGGCCACTGACCAATCTAAAATGCAAACAAGATCACCCTGAGACCCTCTGCTATTGGAAAGTCCTACGATATGACAGGTAAGACAGACTACACTGTGATTTTTCACACTCATAGCTCCATAATACCTCATAGACTTTCAATCAAAATGTGATTCTTCCAGTGACTGTTTAAATGTTAATGAACTCTTATAGATCCTCATAAGACAAATGACAATAAGAAGCAGGAAATTAATCTACAACCATTGTTCACACAGCAGCATTTTAAAGCAATTACAGTAAATAACCCCTCCCCTACATGTCTACCCCTCAGATAAAAGCATTGCTTAACCCCAAGAAGCACTAATGGTATAATTCCTCACTAAAGGCAGGATAATTTCTATTTTGTGTTCAACACATTTTCTTTTCCATAATTGAAGGTGATTATTTTCCATGAATGACCTGTTTTAATTAAGTGATACGCAGATCAACTGTGACTGTCTTGTTTGTAGTAATACTAAAAAAAATGCTTTATTTCTTGCTTACATTAAAGCAGTTAAAATCACTAATTACCTTGCTCTTCAAAATACTGTTACTACAAATAAAGGGCACATCTGCTTCAATAAAGGCACTGAGTCATTAATCACTTCTGGCAGAAAGGGAATAGGACAAACGGCTAGATATTAATTTAAAACCAATACAAAAAGAACATCAGTACAAAGTACATTTATTATTATAATTAATATCTCCAGCTTTTTTAAACTTGAGAATTAACAGAATCAAACTACCTGGCTACTATATGTATTCAAACATAATCACTTTTTGGGGGAAGTTTAGGCTTCCAATGAATATTAACAGTATGCTTTGCCTTTGAAAGCTGTCATATCAAAGGCACTAGACTTACTTCTTCCCAAATGGAAAGTTTTGTTTTTTAAACAAAAGGATGAAGCCTGGTAAAGTGCTGGCTCAGGCCCGATCCAGCCCCACAGCCAGGGCTGAGGCAGGAAAGTCAAGGGAAAAGCATGGTGCCTGGCCGTGGGGCTGGAGCTTGAGTATCACTGCAAGTTTCCTAACCTCTATGCACTGGTGTCCTCATCCACACAAAGCAGATCACGCTGCCTCTCTAGGGAGCGCAGCAGCACCTGGCACATGCCGGCCAGGTGGCTTGCCATTCTCTGTTGGGGCCAGGCCCATCCTCGCTGCTTGTTCTGCTCCTGCCTACTGCTGTTGCCATGAAGGAGCCTGTACTGGGTGACCAGAGACCTGGTATCTCAGAATGAGGCCTGGTTCCCTGACCAGGGGCCTTTTTTAAATACCACCGATTATGTCCCACAAAGCCTACCCACAAGGCCTTGCTCAGCCCTCGCAGCCAGAGAAAATACATAGTCAAGAATGGCTTGAAAGTCAGGTGTTGTGATTCATACCTGTAATCCCAGCACTTGGGAGGCTGAGGCAGGAGGATTGACACAAATTTGAGGCCAGCCTGGGCTACACAGTGAGTTCAAGGCCAACCCAAACTACATAGTGAAACCGTGTCCCCCCCGCCCTGCCTCCCCCCAAAAAGCTCGAGTGGACCATGGTGGCATACACTTGTAATCTCAGCTGCTCAGGAGGCTAAGGCAGGAGGATCACATGTTTGAAACCAGTCTGGACAAACTAGTGAGACTCTGTCTCAAAATAAAATATAAGATTTAAAATGGCTGGGGCTATAGCTCAGTGGCAGAGCACCCCTGGGTCCAGTCACCAATACTGAGCCAGGCATGGTGGTGCACGCCTGTAATACTAGCACTTGGGAGGCTGAGGCAGGAAGATCACCACAATTTCTGAGGTCACCCTGAGCTACATAGTGAACTATGTAAGCAAGACCCTGTCATAAACAATTGACATCCAGTACTGCAAAAAGATAGTTTGAGAACTTTTATTTATTTTGGGGGGGGGTGCTGGTAGAACACTTGCCTGGCAAGCACATCCCCAGCAACCCCCCAAAAATCCAAGGATGAAATGAACAGTTACTAGAGAGTCATTTTATTTAAAATCCTGCTTTTAGGAAAAAAAAAGAAAAAACAAAAAAAATGCTGCTTTCTGTAACTCCCTGCTCAAGGACAAAAACCAGAAGTCGAACAGAGGGAAAACTGATATCTTAAAGAAGGAATAAGGAGTTGGCCCTGGGAGGTTCTCAGGGAAGGGTACTCTTCACACAGCACCCATGTCTGGAGGCCACTGGGGGCAGGGTGGGCCCTATTATCAATGAGCCCCCATAAAGCTGGCACTTCCTTCGGCAACACGTGAAATATAACTGACAACTAACGTGACAAGCATTAGTCACTCTCCACGCAAGGACCTGCCAGGAGCTCAGCGTCTGCTTTCCAAGCTCCAGCTTCACACGGTCAGGAACAGTTACCAACACCATAACCCAGAGGGCTGATGGGCAGAAACGGCAGCTCATTCCATCAAATGTGCTTACTGAGTTCTTACTGCACGGTATCAGAACTAAGACACTGAGATGAAGTCCTGCCCTCAAGAAGAATACACTTGAGGAAGAGTTAAGATGGCCTTGACTACCAGGGGCACCTCAGATCATGATGCATGAAACACCTGCCTGCATGTCCCCAGAGACAAGGGGGAGTCACAACCAGAGTGGACACTCTTATCCCTTTCCTTAGGCTTTCTCGTTAACAACCTCCATGTCCTACCATAGCAACACACACTGGTGGTTTCACACAGCATCTCCCTGTCTTACTACTATCCAAAGTCTCTCTGACAGGCTTCACAGGGCACCTGCCACTTGGAAGATGTTAAGGACCCTCGAGCCCACTCATGTGAGCTGGCCCTCATGTTCCTTGTTCTTCTATTTCCCAAGTCTCCCTAGTTTTCACTCTGACAGTCGACATCTGGCATCCATCCAAGCACTAGACTCCTTAAAAATGGCATTTCTGATAATCATTATCAAGATCAGAGGCTGGAGTTATTCAGCTCTTACAAGATTGCACTAATTTTGGTTGTTTTGGTTTTGTTTATTTTTGAAACAGGGTCTCACTATAGGCTTGTGCTCTACCACTTGAGCTAAATCCCTAAACCCCAGGGTCTCACTATAATAGCTAAGGCTGGTCTTCAACTCACTATGTAGCCCAGGCTGGCCTCGAACTTATGGTGATCTTCCTGCCTCAGCCTCTTGAGTGCTGGGATTATAAGACCGATGTTGTTTTGTTCTTGACCAACAGACTGGTACCCTATTGCTTACTCAGACATTTCACAGTAGCAGTACCTTGAATCTGGATGTCTCTTTTTGGATGACATTTTTAGCTTTCTGTACCCACAAGTGATATAGAGTTCTGCCTCCTCAAGGTCAATACAGCCACAAATAAAGATTCCCCTTCAGCCCAACCCACCCAAGTTCTACAGAGGGTATTTTTCCTCTTCTCCACACTAACTTTTTTCTTTCCACAACATGATCTAGTCAGGGTGCCAAGGACACTCCTGCCAGGCCAGGCCCAGGCAGCCAGACTGCTGTAGCTGCTTTCCTACCACCTGCTCAGAGTGGGTATAGCAGAGGGGTCCAGTTTTAGTATCCAACTAGTACTGGTTCCAGTTTTCCATAATGCTAACTTCAGTCCTGGCACTAGACAAAAGGCATGAGGCACAACAGGGCAAGATCCAGCATGAGTACAGACCATGGGCACCTCTGGAGACAGACAAGGTTCTCTCCTGTGGGACTTGGTGACCTTTCCATAGAATCCTAGGCCTTTAGTCACAACTTGGGCTGTTACTTGGGTCATGGAGGACACTCAGTGAGTGACTCTTTGCAGACTTAACTATTTTGCAGCAAAAGTCCATCACTACCATTCCCAAGTCCACGAAGCAGTCCAACCCTGAGGAGTTGTAGTCCACATCTGGGCTCATTCTGCCCTGATGACATGGTTGTGGGTACACAGAAGATGAAATACCCTGGATGGCAGAAAAGGGGCCCTACCAAATCCCTTCAGTAAGCTTTACTAACAATACAGCTTTGCAGCAGCACAGCTGCCACCAGCAGTTCTTTATGTGCCACGTGTGTTCCCTGAGCACTTCGCACATAATGTTTAGTCTCCACAAGCAAGTGAGGCAGACAGTTCCACCACCAGTGCTTTATGGATGAGGAAAGGAGGTGTACAGCTTCCCTTTGGTCTGGTCACTGGATGGGGCAGGAGCATGAACACAGGGCCAGTGTTCGAGAGCCACTGGTCCCAGGCAGGCAGGTATGGAACAGGATGCAAAGACGAGGCTGCTGATGGCCTCTGGCAAGTCACTTCCTCTAGGTTTCCGCTTGTACAGAAATGAAAAGGTCTGCTAGGAGACTCTGATTGAACTTTCCAGTCCAAATCATCAATGTGTGTTCTTTGAGACTTTTTTTTTGGTTTTGTTTTGTTTGTTTTGAGACTTTTAAAGAGAGTTATACATTCTCTATTAAGTTTTTTATGTGTAAGAAAAAAGATTAGGAAAAAAATGTGCTGAAAATGTGCCAAAAATATACTAAAAAAAAAGGAATCCTGGCTATGGTGGGATGATAGGTTATGCTTTCCTTTTTACCTTTTCTGGATATTTCAGTCTCCCCATGTTATGGTTTGCATCTATATGTCCCCGCAAAACCTCACGCAGTCACACGTGGGGCTTTTTCAGAGGTGGCTGGATCTAGAGTGTGTGATGCTGGGATTAAGGGTGTGTGATTACTAAATTAGTCCACTGATTGGTTTGGTACCCACCCTAAACTGGGTAGCCCAGACAGAATATAAAAGGGGCAGAAAAGGGTTGGGGTTTTAGCTCAGTGGTAGAGGGCTTGCCTAGCAAGCACAAGGCCCTGAGTTTGATCCCCAGCAGTCCCTCGAAAGGGAGGCGCAGAAAGAAGCTGTTCTCCTTGCCTCCCCGTTTGTTGGACTGTTTCTTCTCTGCAATGCCCCTCTGCCATGCCACCCTGACCTGCAGCCAGCCAATTATGAACTGAAACCTCTACGAACTGTCAGTTAAATAAACCTCTCCTCCTTTAACTTTGGGTGTTGGGTATTTTGTCTCACCAATGAGAAAAATAACTAAGACACCCCACACGAATATTTGCTGAATAAACGAGCAAACATCACTGTGGCAGTTAATAAAACTGTTGGAAAGAGCCTGGTTGAGAGGGATGGGCTGGTGGACCCTAGAGGGCAGGCCCTGCAGGTGGTTGCACAGTGGTGTAAGAGGGGTAAGGGAGGCCTGTCCAAGGGAGGAAGGTTAACACACAGACACCCCATGGGTAGAGGGATTAGTTGTAGGATGTATATAGGGCAGGGAAGGGCCAGAGCTGAGGCAGGGGGCACAGTGATCTTCCCAGGGGCAGACTCTGACAATCTTCCCACTACCTGCCATTGGTGGGAAGCAAAGATACCTGGGGAAGGAGAGTTGCACACCTTATTTACTCACTGTTCTAGACTGGTGTGTGCCCTGGAACTTGGACTGGTCAGCCTGTCAGTCAGAGGAAGTACGGACTGTTCCTCTTAACGGCAAGGCCATGAAAGCTGAGAATGGCATTTTTTTTCTCTCTATATCTGGCAGGATCTGTTGGCTGTGAGCAATCAGATGGTCAAGTGGACACCACAGCCACCCACATCCTAAACTCTCTGAAAGCATCATCAAAGGTGACAATAGTAATAGTAAAATGACAATAGCCAGCGCTTACAAAGTACTTGCCTGGCACGAGGTGCTGTCGGAAGTGCCTTTCATGCGTGAACTCATGTAATCTCACAAGCTGTGAGGGAGATGCTGTTAGGGCCCCCCACTGAGAGACGAGGACATGAAGAGGGTCAGGTCAGGAGCTTGCCCCAGACCTCAGCATGGTGAGTCGAGTAGTCTCCCTCAAGGCCTGGTGCTCAAAACTATCCTCTACTGCCTTCCTAGGATGGAATAATCCAACCAGTCTTGACCTGAGTATCCCTCCAGCAAGCAAGTACAAGTTAGGAAATATTTTTTCATTTTTCCAAAGTGCACCAGGGGTGAGAGAGGCCCAAGAGAGAGGCCTCTCCTTGGAGCTACGAAAGCCTCCTTTGTCTGGGCTGCACGTCTCTGGAAGGTGAGTCCTGCTGTTACGGGTCTGTTTTAGCAAATCACCCTGGAGTCAATTTCCCTAAGAGGAAATGCTGCCCCTTAGAGCAAGGGAATCCAAAATACACACAGACACATACTGCATCATGACGTTCAGTTAACAGCAGACCACATATAGGATGCTAGTTCCTTAGGATTATGTCACCTTGTGACTTCATGGTCAACACAATTTGTGCAGGCAAACTCTATGGTGTTCACACAATAACACCAACTAACAAAATCAACTAAAGACAGTTCTCGGAAAGTATCCCCATCATTAAGGGATGTGTGACTAGCCAGGTGTGGTGGCGCATGTCTGTAATCTCAGTGCTTGGGAGGGTGAGGCAGGAGGACTGCTGAGAGTTCAAGGTCAGCCTGAACTACAAAGTGAAACCCTGTCTTAAAAAAAAAAAGTGATGTGACACTGTATTTTCTTTATATTAATTTGTTTTGCTATCATGCATGAATCCTTTGCAGAGTTGGAAAAAAATCTAATTTGATCAAAACTTAACCTCACATGGGCTGAGGATTTAGCTCAAATGGTAGGGCACTTGCCTAGCAAGCACAAGGCCCTGGGTTTGATCCCCAGCATTCAAAAACAAAACAAAACAAAACAAAACAAAACAAAACAAAAAAAAAACTTAACCCCACACGATTCACCTTTTTTCATTCCTTTTCCTTTTTTTTGAGACAGGGTCTCACTATGTAGCCCAGGCTGGCCTTGAACTTGTGGTGATCCTCCTGCCTCAGCCTCCCAAGTGCTGGGATTTTAGGCATGTGCTACCACGCCCAGATTCATTCCTTGCCTTGGTAACATTTTGGCCCTTGTTTACAAGTGAGCAGAGCTCTCGAACTTTCCCTGAAAAGAGTTAAATATGCCTCAAATGGATTAAAAGTCAGCAAAGCTTTGATCTCCACAGTGAAATATCTCACACAGCTCCTGCTGCAGAGGCACAGGAAAGAAGACTGAGATTTGGTCTTGAATGATCCTCAAAGCCTGACCAAAGCTGCTCCATGTAGCCACAGAGATCAAGGCCACAGGGAGACTTCTTAGATGCTGCAAAGGCCACTGTGGTCCTGTATCCCTCTCCTTGGAAATTTCTATTAATTTAATAAAGGACAGTCATGTGATAAGAGAATGCTAGCACATTAGAAAATAAAATACATACACATATTATTTACTTTTTAAAAGCCTGACTCTCAGGAGGCTTGTGTTAGCTGATCATTTACCAACTTGTTATCAGTCAGTTCCTGAAAAGGCAAAGAGCAAAGGTAACAGAGGCCACCTAAGAGGAAGGAAGGCAGCGCCTGTACCCTGACCAGGCAAAGATTCCAGCTACACAGAGGACACACTCATGTTGCAGCTTCTCAAACTGTGAATGGGGTCAGAGGAACACTAGCTAAACCATTTCCAAAGAGGTCCAATCTTTTCTAGTTTTACTTTCAGTGAACCAGAAATGACCAAACTCAAGGGCACTCAGAATCATCAAGGTGTGCAAGTAATTGCAGGGTTACGGTTTTCTCAACATGCAGGTTATTAGGTGGAGTTCTGGATTTGCAAATACTCTAGTCTCTCTCTCTCTGAAATCAGTGTGATGCTAAGAACAGGGAAACAGGGGCTCCCATCAGCCAAAACACTGCTAGAGAGATCTGTAGAGTTGTCAACTACAGTGCTAGAAAAATTTCTTTGTAGTTACATCAAGTGTACACAACAGCAGAAAAACAATCTCACTAAATACCATCCAAGAGCCATTTAATACAACCATACAAAGAGAAAAGTTGCTTCTGTAGCATACAAATTTTACAAAACATTTATTTCAAAACAAATACTACTTTTTTGAAAAACTGCGATAAATTTTTCCCCTACCTTGTTCCTGGGCCATTTTAGGAATGATGCAAACATGACTAGGTGGGAAGAGGCTCACTGGCAAAGGGTGCTACAGTAAGGAGACTGGTGAGACTTTCTTTCCCTACCACGCTGACAGGTTACTTTTGCTTACCTGGCCCACTCCTGGGAATCAAATCCAGTATACTTTACCAGAACTACACCTCCACTCCTAAAAAAAGATTTCTTCTTTTTAAAATTTTGAGACAGAGTCTAACTTACTCAGGCTGGTCTGAAGCTTTTGATGCTCCTGCCTCAGCTACCCAAGAAGACAGCATTACAGCTGGAGGTTACCACATCCAGCTCACTCCTGTTTTGTTTTTTTTAAACTAAATTCAGTTCAATCCCCAGCACCAAAAAAACAAAATAAACTCCTGAACATTAAATTATTCCAGTCAAGGTCCTTTTAATACAATATGACCAAAAAACGCATATAAATCTTTACACTGTCCTGATAATTCTAGTTAAACTCTCTCCACATTCTAATTAACTTTTTCCTCTTTCTATAAGAGTAGGCAGCCAGGCGTGGTGGCACATGCCTGTAATCCCAGTACTTGCGAGGTTGAGGCAAGAGGATCGCCAAGGGTTCAAGGCCAGTTGGGCTACATAGTGAGTTCAAGGTCAGCCTGAACTGCATAGTAAGATCCTGTCTCAAGAAACAAACAAATCAACCAACCAGCCAACCAACAAAAAGCCCTAAAAAATCAGATCCAAAAGCTTTCTTTCAGGTTTACTTTCACAGTACTGTCTTTGAATATACGTCTTCATCCTTCAAATACTCAGCACCTACTAGGAGTGTAAGGAATATAAAGATGTAAGAAATAAAGGTCAAAAAATTTGCAATTTAAAAGGTCAGGTGAGATAGGATTTGATGTGCATAACATGAAGAGAAGCAGCTCCTGGCAAGGAGCCAAGGCCAGGGCAGGCACACACATGAGACCCATGAGAGATGAGTAGGGCTGATACTCAGCCCACTGCCTCATATCCTGACAATGGCTGCCCTGTCAACTGGCATGAGGTCATCTCTGGGCTAGAAGAGGCCCTGTAATAATCCAAGAGACTAGAAGGACTAGGAGGGGGAGCCTGTATAGTCAATCAATCAATTTTTTTGAGACAGGGTATGTAGTCAGGCTGACCTTGAATGTGTAGCGATCCTCTTGCCTCAACCTCCCAAGTGCTAGGATTATAGGTGTGCACCATCATGCCCCAAATGAAGCTAATCAATTTAAAACTGTTATTATTAAAAACAAAGGATGCACTGGGCATGGTGGTACATGCCCAAAATCCTAGCACTTAGAAACTGGGGGGGCTGAGGCAGGAAGATCTCTGAGAGTTTATGGCCAGCTTGAACTACATAGCGAGATCCTGTCTCAAAAAAAACAAAAAACCACAACCACAACCACACCCCCATTCTCCCCCACCAAACAAAGGACACTTAGTCAGGCATGGTGGCACATGCCTATAACCCCAGGAGGATAACCAGTTTGAGCCCAGCCTGGACAATTTAGCGATTTAGCAAAACCCTGTCTCAAAATATAAAGTTAGAAAAAAGGTCGGATTATGTAGCTCAGTGCTTTTGCCCTGGGTTTGATCCTCTGTACCAAATAAAATAAAAGTCATTCGACAAGAAATAGGATGGCTAAAATTTTCCCAATTCTCTCCAAACACAAAGCCTTGGTATTGAGTCGACAGCAATGGACAAAGGAAACATCTGATGGCATATACACAGTTAATTAAATTCTGCTCCAGTCAATTAAGAATTACCTTGGTGATCAACATAAGGCTTGAAGGCCTGGAGGATCTTTGGCACAGCTACTCCCATGTCAAGCTCGGTCAAGGTTAACTCGTTCATAAAGTAGGGGAGCTGGAGAAAAGATGTAACAATGCATGAGACACATCAGCAACCTGGTAAAAATGCTCAGTTAGAATTTAGCAGACTTTGAGTGAATAGTGCACCATTTATTTAACCAAATTGAACTGTGCACAAACAATGTACTGAGCACTGTACCAGAGTCATAGACAAGGTGGCCAGCTTCTTGTTCTTGGTGGGTTTATAGTGGAGGGGCAGAAACAGGGTAAGTAAAGTAGACAAATAATATCACCTCATAAAACAAGTAATGGGGGCTGGGGATTTAGCTCAGTGGTTAGAGAGCTTGCCTCGCAAGCACAAGGCCCCGAGTTTGAGCCCCAGCGCCAAAACAAAACAAAACAACAAAACAAAAAAAACAGGTAATAGGACAGAGACGGGGCTCAGAGCAGGGTGGCTATCTCAGCTAAGGAGGTCAGGAAGGCCAATAAAACCCAGAATTGGTAAATTATGGGAAAACAGACTTCTCTTAGACCATTAGTAAGGAGTAAGAAATCTTTACAACATTTCAGACAGGCAAACTTACCCTAAGAATTAAAATTGTCTGCATTACCACATGCATTACAATCATTGAGATAAAAATCCCATCCCTTCACCACTGTGCTACACTGTGACATTTTCTATCTGCTTCCGCGGTACAACTCTGGTCTGTTGCTGTTTTGTTTGTTTTTTTGACACAGGGTCTCGCTATGTAGTTCAGGCTGGCCTTGAACTCACTATGTAGCCCAGGCTGGCCTCAAACTTGAGGTGATTCTCCTGCCTCAGCCTCCCGAGTGCTGGGATTATAGGCGAGTGCCACCATGCCTGGCTTGCCTCTGGTTTGCATGAACTGCATCCATGGTCTCTCTTGCCCTCTGAGTTCTGGCTGAACCTGGTTACTGGGATATACCAATGGGCAGGGGATGGGGAGGTAGAGAAAGAAGAGCGCTGTCAGGCATTTGTCTCCTTCCACTGAATGCCATAGCTCTTAGAAGACAGGCAGCCCTTTCTAGTTTCCTTGTGGAGTTTTGGTAACTGTTCCCTGCCTCTGGCCCTTCAGGGAGGGGCATGGCATCCCACTTTTGCGGCCTAGGCATGCTGCAGTGTCCCTTCTGGTCTCTACATCCCCTCTGATTCTCATCTGAGTGTGCCATCTGGTTCCTGCTGGGCCCTGGCTAAGGCACACCCCCAATCTATCAGCAGGAATTCACTGTAGAGGAAATAACATAAAAGTATTGGTATAATGCTCAGAAATTAGTACTTTTTCTCAAAATTACACAATTAATTCACTGATATTTCCTCCACCTGGATTTGTGGGGCTTTTTGTTTTTTGTTTTTAGAGACAGGGTCTCACTATGTAGTTTAGGTTAGCCTTGAACTCATTATGTAGCCCAGGCTGGCCTCGAACTCGTGACGATTCTCCTTCCTTAGTCTCCCGAGTGCTGGGATTACAGGCGTGTACCACTACGCCTGGCTTTGTATATGTATTTTTAATCTTTATGTAATTCATTATTTTAGTGTAATCTATGAGTTAGGGATCCAATATATTTTTTCCCCAAATGGCTAGTCAGCAATCTCAACTTATTTATTGAGCAACCAACACTTGCCCTACTACTGCAGAGCCACCTTTAAATACCAGATTCCTACCATGCTAGAGTCTGTATTGAGCTCTGTTTTCAGCCAGTATCAAATTTCTCTTATTATTGCAGCTTTACAGTAATATATCTTAAAATCTGGCCAATCTCTTATCTTACAGTGTTTGTTTTTTTCTTCTTTTGGTGCTGGGGATCGAACTCAGGGCCTTGTGGTTGCGAGGCAAGTGCTCTAACCATTGAGGTAAATCCCCAGCCCCTCTTACAGTTTTCTTAGTTGTATTTTTTCACATGAACATTAGAATAATTTTGTAAAATGTAGAATAAAATTAAAATTTTAAATTAAACATAAACTGAGTATTTCCAATAAAGTAAGGTTGCATGTAGCTTGGTGTGGATGTAATACTGAACTCAGGAAGACCTCTTCAGTGGTCTCTCTGCAGGTAAGCATGAACTTCTATGGTTCACCAACTGGGGAACTTCATCTCTGAGTTTTTATAAGGGTGGAAGTATTATGTAAAAGAGGTTATGATGTCAGTGATGAACAAAATGTGATGGTAACAAGTGTTCAAATGTGCATTCTTGAATTGCTGGTTGCTGCATCTGGAAAACCCTTTTCCAGAGCATCGATGTTAGAACTGGTATGGACCTCTTCCTCAACCTACAAAATGCTACTTGGTCAAGAATGTACCCCAAACTATGCACGCTTGTCACAGTGCTTTTTGTTCATTCTTGTCATTCTAAGGTCTAGCATTACAGGAGTTCGTGAAGTTAGACTTCCAAGGATTAGCCAAGGAACACCTTCATCAATGTTTCTATAGGAACATGAGTCTGACTCTGAGCCACAGGAGGAACTTAACTGTCCCTCCTCTTCTGTGCCACACCACCCTCCCCAACTGCATCCTGCACCCTATCACCCCTGAAAGGCAAAGGAAGGACCTGGGATGAAGGAGGGGCTCCAAAGTATGAGAGGTTAAGGAGGTGTTAAGGGTGGGCAGGCTTAGCTACCAGGAAGCACAGTGGGGAAGGACAATCAGCAGGGGCTTTTTCCCTACTTATTCATCCATTTACCCAACCCCCAAAATCTAGAACGCCTATAACCATCTGCTCCTCATATTCCCTTCATCTCTGGCCCTAAAGCAGCCTCTTTCTTACTCTGTGGGAGAAGGCAAGAGAAGGTCACTCCTCCTCCTGGGTGATTCAAACAAAAACTTTTCCTTCCCACCCAAAGGGCCCCACAGTAATGCAGGAAGCTGGGTGTATGTTCTTAACCTCCTGTGTAAACCCAATTAGGGACACAACAGTCAGATGCATGAGACATGCTCCGGATGGTGGGTTGATAAGCCAGGTACTGTATGCAGTAACAGCAGTATCTGCTGACACAGGCATGAAAGGCCCATAACCTTCAAGGACCCCGAGGTGTTTCTGAGCCGCAGTTGAAGCCATGAGTGTACCTGCTGTTGGGGCAGAAACTCAAGTTGTTTAAAACCCATCCTGGGGCACCAGATGTCCACATGGGGCTACTCTTCACAGCATGAGTCATTATCATGTGCAAGGGCCATGAAGTGAAACTGCAGGACAAGGCCAGCGAAGAGCTCTCCAAATGTCAGGTCTTGAAGAGAAAGCAGGAGGTGGGGAGGTCTGCATCACTGGGGCAGGTAGCTCTTCTGGGGACTTCTCTAGCCCAGCCACTACCAGTACCCACTCCCTACCAGTTTCAAAGTTTAGTGCCCTCCAGCATACCTGGCTATTTGGTAGGCATAAGAGTTCTTTTGGTAGGGTTGGTGGCAGGTGCAGAATTTGGTATCATCCTTCTGCCGTCCTGTTTATTCCCCTGTCTGGGTCTCCCCTGGCCTGGTCAGCACTTCACCGGGCAGCAGCTCAGGTTGGGGGTGAAGGCATGTGTGGCGATGGAGGAGACATAGCCTCCCTCTGAACTTTGGTACTGCTGGATCTACACCATCTTTTTCTATTCTAACCTTTTAGAACTTTTCACCTCAAAAATCAAAAAGGAGCCAGACACGGCGGCACACATCTGCAATCCTAGCACTTGGGAGGCTGAGGCAGGAGGACTGCTAATGAGTTTAGGGCCTACCTTGGCTACATAGTGAGTTCAAGGTAAGCCTGAACTATATACCAAGACCCTGTGAACTGCAAGAGCCTACATGACCAGCAAGAGGAGAAAATGAGAGCAGAAAACTCCCTTGACTTCCCCTGAAGTGGCACAGCCATTACACTCCGCCACAGGGAAGAGGTGCCCCAGACTCCCCCTCAGGACAGTAGGCTGGCCATGCTGGTCACTGCTGCCTGCTGTCCCCCCAGGGGGCCCTCAGCTTACCCCTAGAACATATGCTAGCTGATACTTGTCAAAGAACCCTTCTAAATCCCTGCCCAGCTGGGGACTTAGCTCAGTGGTTAGAGCACTTGCCTAGCAAGCACAAGGCCCTGAGTTCAATCCCCAGCACCAAAAGAAAACCCAACAACAAAAAAAAGTTTTTGCAAAGTAAATCCCTGCCCAAATTCTGCTGGGATATCTATCCACTCTTCCTGCTCAGAATACAGCCCCTCCTTTTTAGTAGGGAGGGGCTGGAGAGGGGAAGAAC
>PVJO010031017.1:0-14782 GCA_004026905.1 Hystrix cristata
GAAAGATTCATTTTTAATTTTATACATTTCCCTGGAATTCAGTGGCTTTCCTAAAAAGGGATCCTGTCTTCTTTGAATATTTTTGAAAGTGGTTGAAACAAAATTTTGCACAGCATTTGTAATTTGCATTGAGTTCCTAGTGGATCATGCTGATATAGGACGTTTTAGTTACCTTTCCATCACTGAGACACAATACCCAGCACCACAACTTAATGGAGAAGAGGTTTATTTTGGCTCACAGTTTTAGATGTTTCCATCCATGTTCAGCAGGCTTAAACACAGAAACGGCATGGATGGATGGTCTGGGTAGAGGGAGGCTGCTCACATCATGGCAGCCAAGAAGCAGAGAGTGAAAGGGGAGTTGGGGAGACAGCTCCCTCTCCTAAGAACAAGTCAAGTGTAGTACCCCATAGTCCAGCGACCTTCCACAAGCTCCTGAGCACAAGAGAGTGTGGGAGGATGTTCCAGGTCCAAAACACAACACAGAACTTCTCAGAATCTTTAATAAGTTGAGTTGCTTTGTGTGTCTCTAAGAGATGATTTAGTAGCCAGCAGTTCCCAAAACTAACTTGACCTCTAAATTATATTTTGTAGAGCATTTATAAATCTTCCTCGAAGCACCAATTTTCCACAGTAAACAGTTTCAGAAATCTGTCATAATAACATTTTCATCTTTGGCTCAGCCTAATTCAGACTCAACTACCTGTCACATTCAGTATTCTGACAAATTCTCAACAATTTCATATGTTTTTGACGTATCTGTTAACTGAATGCATCAAGATACAGCTAGAGAAGCAAGTGTCATTTAATGTCAATTCATTCATCTTTCAATCTACTAAACAATTAATAGTCTTTAAACATGAAAAATTGGTAGCTCTTTAAATATTTATACATCTTTAAAGATATTTAAACATTCAATACAAACTTAAGCAATTTGACTCTCTCAAACAATTAAAACCATCAGTCCACCACATAAAATTACTTTAAATGCTCTAGTAATCTAAAATATAGAACAAATATGCAAAATATCAGATGAATGACAAGTCCTTATTAGAAACAGTAGTTTAACTGGTTTAAATTAAGTTTCAATTAGGAGGTACAGATACTATGTTTACAGATAGTACATGGTTAGGCACAAAATGGCATTGGAGTTAGTGTCTTTTAGGAATTTGGAGTGAGTAAACTTACCAGGAAGAAGCCCCTCTACACTTAGGAGCCTCGGCCAGGGGTAAGCCGATGGGGTGTGTCCACAGCTGTACTCAGCAGGACACACAGTCGTCCTGCCTCCACACCCAAAACCAGGACTGTCACAGCACCTTTCATATATGATTCTGTGAGCTTACAATTGGAAAACCTTAGCAAAAAAATATAAAGGAAAATTATGTATATGTTTCCTCAAAAAATGAAAATACATATAAGTAGGTAAAAAGATTTTTTTCTGTGCATTTTGTAGCCAAAAAGCTGGGAATGTTTACCTGCTACTCATCAACTGACAGGCTACATATTGATGGGTTAAGTGTGAATGTCTTTGGAAATATGGATTACTTTTCTTTTTAAATACACATGGATCTCAGCCTCAAAGTAAAAAAGGCATTAGCACCATATGTTTTCAATTTTGCTGAACCTGAAATATTTGGAAAGTGCTTAAAAGAATTTACCTCCACCTTCTGCTACATTCAATAATCCCTGCCTGAGTTGTGCCTGAGTAAACCATTTTGAGAATGATTCATTCCATACATGGATTTGTTTTCTTCCAAGCACTAGCACCTTTTCACAAAGCCAGCTGGAATAATTACAACTTAAAGATATAATCTCTCCTTTTCACTCATGCTGGATCATAAAGTCAAGCCCTAACAGAGGATGGGAATAACTGTGAGCTGGTTAGGATGGGAACCACACTAGGACCAGCTTCCTCCCAGCTCTATCAACTTCATGATATTCTTCATCAGCCACTGAGATGAAAGTTCTGGGTATCCTTGCCAGAAAGCCCGATGTAAAGGTGGTAACTTCTCATACCTGTCATGGGATCGTCACTGAGTTATCCATCTACTTATGCCTCTATTTCTTCATCTGAAAAAGCCCGATGGTAATATTCACCTTACACATGTTATAAGCCTTAACCAAGTTAATGGACATAGAACATTTCAGTGATATCTGGAACACAGCCCATACTCAGGAAATATTGGTTACTATTATGCTGGTTTCTTGGGCTAATAAAATAATGAATGGGTGAGAGTAGAGTTGCCAGATGGAACGCAAAATGCTCGGTTGAATTTGCCTTTTAGATCAACAATGGATCATTATTTTAGTAGAAGTATATCCTGTGCAATATCTGTATTTTTTCTTTACCATCTCTCCAACCTTAAGCACTTGCTTTTCAGACTCAAATTCCAGATTCCAAGGAGCAACGGAAGCCACAACCCCACCCTTAGGGAAAATATATTATCCCCTGCTAGTACATCATACGTAATCCACGGGCCCAGTGTAATTAAGAATCTCATGATATCAAGAGCAGAGCAAATCCAGGGCTCTGTGTGAAGGCCCAGGTCAGTCCTTGACACCAGCTCTGCTCCTTGCCTCTTAAAGGTCTGTAGTGGAAAAGTGTAAGAAGCTCTGGAACATGGGCTCTACCCCTAAAGTTCTTGTAAATAAAACCTTTGATCTTTCTTTGATTACTCAGTGAGTGGCTCTATGCCTTTGTCTTTATAATTCCATGTTATTCCTTTCTGTGAATAGGCTTTGGATCTGAGAACAATAAAGAAACTAACTCTCCTTTACTGGGCACTAGCAGTCAACAATTACTAGGCTAAGACTTTCGTAGCTGTGCGCTTGATCTTTACAGATCACTGCAGAGTGGATATTACCTACAGCCTGACACACAAACAAAGGTTAGACTCAGAAGTCTTTGGAGAGAACTGAACAACTGACCCCCATGAGCAGTTAATAACCCTTTGGGTATAGTTTACAACTTGAACACACTCTGTTCTGGGTCCAAACCTCTTTTCCTCATTCTGCTATCCTGTCGAGAAAATCTGTTTGAAAAGCAACCATCCTGTCCTCAATCCCCTGTCCTATTACTCCTCTGTTTGGGATTTATTTGTTTGTTTGCTTGTTTGTTTGTTTGTTTGTTTTGAGTGCTGCAGATCAAACTCAGAGCCTTGGTCTTGCTGGGCAAGCACTTGAGCTAAATCCCCAACTCCTACTCCTTTGTTTTTGTTTTTTAGCACAAGGACTAAGCTTAGAACATTTTTTTTATCTTTGAGCAAAATAAAGACTGGCACCACAGTGCCAGTAGGAAGCCACCAGAGGATGATTTCAAGACCACACCAGACTGAGTGCCACCATCTAGCAAGGAATGTACATCTCCTGAGTCCACTCACTGACTGCAGTCCATTCGCAGGACAGATCTGTCCTATATAGTTTCAGCATCTTTGCCTTTTTTCCGCCTTAAAAGTCCCCCATTCTTGATCTTCTCCTGCCCTTGTGACTATCCGTGAGGCTTTTCTGGTTTCGTTTGCCTTTTCTGAGGTGCTGGGGATTGAGCCCGGGGCCTGGCGCATTGCGAGCAAGCACTCTGCCACTGAGCAGCGTTCCCATTCTCTGGGAGGCTTCGTTGCAGTGATAGTTCTTTTCATTTTCTAAGCTGGGGTAGTTCCTGATAAGCATTGCTTTTAATTATTCATTAACATTTATTGCCTTTCCTTACCAAAAAGTGGTAAGAGAATTCTGCCTTTTTCTCTGAAGCAAAGAAGTAGCCACAGCTTTTCAACCCCCGTCCACAGTCTGGCTGTCTCTGAAGTCCAATACTGGAGGTGGAAGAGGATAAACTCCCCCTACGATCACTGGCATCTGGCTCAGCTTCCAAAACTGCTCATCAATAAAGAAGTTTTATAGCCTTATAGCAAAAATCTCCCTGTTCGATAGGCTAATAAAATAAGATAGAACTGATTCTATTTTTGTAAGTGCCCAGATCCTTTTAGAAGAGAATTATCCACTGAATTAGGTTTATTTAAGCTGACTATTTAACTAGCTAGTTTATTCATAACATGTCATTTGTATAGGAAAAGTATTTCTGCTATATACCTCTGTGCGGAAACCAACAATTTCAGTAAACTGGGACTGTTTCTGATCAGCGCCCAGGTCTAGCCTTTACCCAGAAAGCAACTCATTCTCTTCCTTTTGTCATTAATCTATATAGCAAAGTCTTGTTCTTAATCACATTGCCTCATATTACATCTCAACCGGAGGTGGCTTTGGTACCCAAGACACAATACACCCCACTCCAGTAATAGAATCACAGGTCTGATGTACAGATTTTCTCATTTAGATTGACACATACAGTGTGTACTTTTCTCCCTACAGACCAAAGTAAGGGTTTGTATTTTTTATTTTATCTCCAAGACTGTCAGCTAGTAATGTAGTTGTTCCAATTACAGGTTCTACCTGAAACTGTAACCATTTGGCTGAAAACCATGTCATGAATGTGCAGGCTTAGTAGCTGGATTTTATTCACTTCCTAGATTTAGATGACATCCTTTCTTATACATGTTGAAAGAGTACCTTGTTATCCTGACAAGAGCATCATAAAGCAAGAAGTTGGAAAAGAGAAAAAAATGCATGAGAAAGAAATGTTATTGGAGATCACTTTTTACCTGAGTTCACTCACTAGCAACTTGGGAATTAAAGTCCAGATTCCACGAAATGAACAGAGATGAACAGAGGCCAAAAATAAAACAAATTAAGAACCAGGGAAGCAGGGACAGCATCTGGCAGGGCACGGATGGGAGTTACTTGCTTCTACACAGAAGCAGATGAAGTCATTTGATGGGAGTGGAGGGGAAGGGAAATGAGAGATGGATGTGGCATCACACATTCTAATTTATTATTTCAACCCCTGAGATTCAGTCTCCCCACTAATTGGAATAATGCTTGTATTTCTCCCCTTAGAGTGCAAAGTACCAACTCACTGCCCATCATGTCATCCGACCCTCCTCAAAAGGCAGGGAGCTCCCGTTTCTTCCCTGCCTTTCCTTCACCTAAAGCCCACTCAGCCATTTAGTGTTGTGCTCTTGTACATCCTGGGAGAAATTGTTTTCCATCATCCAAGAAAAATGACTACTTCATTTGGACTCAGATGCGTATCAGAAATTAAGAAAAAACACCTTTGCCTTCTATCCTGTAGGAAAATTGTACGTTTAAGATCTAAGAGGAGACAAGGGAATAATCATGAATAAGAATGGTTTTATTATACAGTGCTAAATATTGTGTATATAATATAGTACGTTAAAAGTGTATGAAATACAGTAGTACCTAAAGTAGTCCATAAAGCTAATGTCACACAAAAAAAGAGAAAAACAGTGATTAAGGTAGTTTATAGTGCATTGCCAAATTTGGGGGAAGAAATCATACATGAACTAGTATTACATAAGCTAGAAGAAGAAATTTGCATGAAATGAAGTCACCTAACCAGGATTTTACAAATGATAGCCAGTTGGGTGGGATCCCATTCGATGTTGCTTGCCCACCTTCTACTGCTGTAACATTAGGGGGATAGAGTTTGGGAAGAGAAAAATGGAGAACAGGGAATAGTGCCACGGGACAAAAGGGGCTGAACCAGGGCTTGCCAGAAGCAGGCTGCTGACTCCAGCAAAAACCTGTTCTGCAGGGAAAGCAACGAAGGGACCAGGGGAGAGCTGTTGTGCAAAGCTTCGGTTGAGAGAACTACTGGATTTTTCACAGAGTTCACACTCTCAGATAGATCATTTACTCTCCTGACTGAACACTTTCTCCCAAGGGAGGCTGTGTAAGAGAGAATTTCAATGCTGCCTGTTAAACCTTGTCTTCTATAAGAAAACTTCAAAATGTAGATGCTACAGGAAGAATGAGAGTGCATACAAAAGTTTTTAAAAGATAATTGCATTAAAATGCTCATAGGGTTTCTTCACTAGTATAGTAGGTACCATCTCCAGGTCCACATTTTCTGGAAGAGAGGCACTAGATACCCCTGGAAGTTTGGGGCAACCATGGTAGCTATACCTCACTGTGAGTGGGCCTTGGTCATCTACTACTTCTTCCAGTACTTCTCACCCAGGAGTGTGAACTGTGCCATTATTCTCATTCTGCCCCTCAGATGACTCTTCAGCCATGACACTCTGCTGCCTACTCCTGGATATGCCGACTGTGCTCTGCAATTGTACGTGTCAGCCAACTTCAACCATGCTGGTGACATCACAGTTTCCATAGCAACTAATGTATTTCAACAGGGAGAAATAGAGGGTTCTCAACTATAAATAGAGTGAAAATTGAGGAAAATGAGCAGTAAAACTAAATGCAGGTGATGGGCTTTGCTTGTGGCAGAGAGAGGTTGAATATTAAGGATGAGGGTCACGGTTAAGGGCAGCTTTCGAAGCTCATACTGCTGTGGTTGTCAAATTCTAGGTCGGCTTCATCTCTATCATCATCTGTATAGTCCTATTCATATTCATCAAGTGTATACAAGTGCTTAGCTGTGTACATGGAAAATCGTTCTCTCCAGAATTTTTTACTAGATTAAGATGATAATTACAAAAGATGCTGCAAGATTTTAATATTACTATGTGTAAATTACTGAGGATAATAAAACAGAGGGCTGAAATAACTGTCTTGCTACATGATCTGTTGTTTCTTAAGAGAAAGAAAAGAAGAACAGCACAAGGAAAGCACTATGGATTCATTAGCAGCAGGCTGATGGGGTGTCACATCAGATGTGACCTGAAGCAAAGTCATTTAAACACATGCAACTGACTCTACAGCAGATGCAAGTAGGAAAATCCCAGCATCTAAACGACCCACTGGAGCGTTTGCAGCACGTATTTTTTTACAATTGTCTTTTTGCATACTATCTACCCTGGAGGGGGAAAATAATTACAATTTAGAGCATCAATTATTCTGAGTAATCATGGAATCACAGATTGTGTGGAGACCTTGAAAGACCATCCAGTCCTCTCCCCTCCTCCAGGCAGGACTGTATTAGAACATCCAGGACAGATCAGCTTCCATCATGATCTGTCATGATAAATTATCCATCACAGTAAATTGCACTTCCTAACCAAGATTCCATGGCTCCTGGAGTCCCACGGAAGCTGTTTATGGCACTCTCCGTTTTTAAAATTTTAATTCAGATATTGGTTGTGTTTTAAACATATTCCCAGCCTTCATTCCTTCCTTGCCAAAAATCTTATGACAGTCTTTCCTACTGCATTTTAACCCAACATCTTATTTTATTCTGAGAGATGTGGGTAGCCTTTGTTCACTGTTTTTTGCCCATCACGTTACATATTTGCAGCTCTTAGTAAGTCTCCCAAGTTTCACATAAAACATGATTTTATGACAAAGAAAAATATTCACAAAATGAGTTTCAGTGAAAAAATAAGCTCATATTTCTGAGGATAAAAAAGCCATAAAGGGAGAAACAAAGTAGTTAAATAATTACATTCTGGCATAGAGAAGATTGTAACGATTTTAAATTCGTACATTAATAGATGCTGCCTCTGAATGATTGAAGGTAAAGTTCAGGGTCATCTATTAGTTGTTTTTTTCCTTCTTCTTCCTCACGTTTTGAAAGCTCTTGATATGTTTTAGAATGATAGCATTAGTAGTGTAACAACAAAAATATTATAATGAGAAATGAAGAGACTAAAGTTGAAGACCAAGGAGGTATCTGAGCCTGAGTCCAAATGTAGTTGGGTTGATTTCAAATCTTACAGCCCTCACATAAGAATGCTTCATCTGGGCCAAGTGCTCCAGCCCAGGGAGGTTGATAATTTGCCTCGTCCTGAATGAATGGATTTCTCCAATTAGATTTTCCCCATGTCCAAGCTCCCCGCTGGAATCAAACTTTACTACTTAAATCACCAAGTAGCTCAACATGTGTTGATATTACAAGATTTCATTTTAGCCAACAGGATTCCATTTGGCAATCTATAGAGCTATGATTAAGGTCGTATTTGAAGAAAGATGGGTAATTATGGCTACAGCTTTGCTAGAACCAATTTAACTTTTCTAATTGGAAACGTCTTAAGAAATTGCCACTCTCAATGGAAATATCATACAAGTTGAAATCAAGTCTTTTGCCATCTGAAGTTAAGAATTCCTCGTATAACACTGGCTCAATTCTTCACAAGCCATTTGGTTTAAATTAATCATTCGAGCATCTGAGTCTCAAATGATTTTTCTACCAAAGAGATACTTCTAGTTACTCTCTTATGTCTCCATTTTTTCTTTTGTTTTCTTCAGTACTTCTAACATTTTGATTCTAATATGTGAATAAGTATCTGAATATTATTTGTTGCTACACAAAATAACAAATATGATGATCAGAAAAATTGCTGTTGTTGGCAGTAGGGACAACAGCTCCAGAGACAGGAAGGGAAGGCAGAAGCAAGCGCTCAATTGCCCATTGCACAGGACAGTTAGGAATTAGACTGCTCTACGGTGTGCTGGTTGATGTTGAACTCCCTCTAAATCGTGAAGAGAGATGAAAAGAAAAGGGAAGGAAGTGAAGGCAAGAAGGACAGAAAGTCTGATTTGTAGCATGTGTCCGATTTTCTGGTGTAAATGACCAATTTCAGGCTACCCAACTGGCATCATGAACTCACAGTTGGGAGGAAACGTACACGATTAACCCCCATGAGCTGGTGTGAGCTGATTCCACACAACGTTGAACACAGTTTCAGTGTTTTGTACAGTGGCACCTCGGTTCATGAATACCTGTGTTTGCAAACAGTTTGGTTCACAAACGGAAGCGTTTGGCAAAAATGTGTTTGTGTTTCCAAACTCTGCATCAGGTGACAATCATAACTGCTGCCATCTTTCCCACACGAACATAAACATGGCCATATTTTCCAAAATTATAGAACAAATTAGGTTCGTGAACCGAGGTGCCACTACACGCCTCGCCGACAGTGACCTGAATTTCATCGTGTCACCAAAGAATAAAAGGACTGTGTGAAATCACATGATGTATCATTAATCAAAGAAGATCTAAACAAATGGAAAGAAATGCTGCCTTTAAGGGTTGGGAGCTTCCACACAGCAAAGATATCGTTTCTTTTCAGAGTGATCTCTGCAATTCCTATCGCAATCTCAACATAATGTTCATACGTACACAGATAAGTGCGATATGTCAGCTGATACATCAGATTCACTGGATTGAGGAACGTCTAGCAGCTTAGTAAAACATGGTCCTGGTTGTGTCTGAGTGGGTGACGGGTGTGGCTGCAGGTACTGTAAGTGGTTTCTCACCTGTTCACTTTGGCACTGTTCCCCTGCGCTGCTTCTCATCTACCATGAGCCGAGCAGCTTTGCTCTACTACACTCTTTTGTCATGATGTTCTTGCCTTGGAGCCGGTTAATCATGACTGAAAGTGTGAGCAAATTAAACCTCTCTTCTTTTAAGTTGTGAAGGTTTGAGATTGTGCCTCAGTGAGCAGTAACTCTGGCATGACCATGTGATTCAGAAGCTTTCAGAACTGGTTTACAGGAAGAGTTTGGAAAGGTTGGAGACACAGGCGAAAGAAGCCCTAGAATTCAGCAAGCGGAACCTGGTGGGTAAGTCAAAGCCCAGAAGACCAGAATGGTGGTAGGAATGCAGACTCAAGAGGTTTCTCTTGGGAACAAGAACCGAATTGGCATTTCGGTTAGAGACTGTGTGACTTAACTTGGCAGAAAATTTGTCTACATTTTGCCCATGTCCTGAGACTGCACAGGAGACTAAGATTAAGGGAAGTTGACTAATTAATCTGGTGTAGGAAATTTCAAGACGGTCCAACATTCAGGCTCTGCCATGAGAACTGCTGGCTACTTTCAGCCAAACTTAGGAGAATACGGTGCAAAAGGCAAGGAAGAAAAATGTGAAAATTTTGAATTTTGGCCTTGAAGGAACCATGTCCAAAGTTGTGGCCAAAGGAACTGTGACCTCTAATGAGATTAGCACCATTAAAATTAAAGCAAATATTTTATGCAGGGAAAAGAAGAAAGATGACTGGAGGTCATTTCAGGAATCATCAAGACCCCACCTTCATAGGCTCAAGTGTGCAAAAGTGTAAACCTTGTGTTTAAGAAGAGAATCATCAGGCTGTCTACTCAAGAAGGGCTTCCTCAGAAATTGGTCTGTCAGGATTCATTTCAGACACTCAGAGGTTGCCGAAGCCATAATCCAAGAGGGTCCAGCAATTGCCCAAGCTGGCAACTGACCTCGGCATAGTCCACATGATGCTGGTTTTACTGGTATGTAGAATGCAAAAGTTGTGGGGTCAGGGAAAGTTCCATTCAGATTTCATAAAAGGTCTGGAAGGTCAGACAAGGAGCCCCTGAGAGGTCAGTGCATGAAGTTAAAGACACAGTGATGACCCCAGGAAGTCAGAGATGACAGAAGGGTAGAATATCTGCCAAGGAGGGCTGCAGTCCATGAGTGGAGCCAGCCTAAGAGACAAGACATTTGTGCTATAACCAGCAAGGCTATAGGAGTCAAGCTGCCCAAGCCCACTGGAAATCACATCTCACCACCATGTGCCTTAGATGCCAGATATGGAGGAATGGGATTTAAGTTTGTTTTCTCGGGTTTCTGCTTTGCTTTGGTTTGATTTCTTTTGTATCTTCCTATCCCTCCATTTTGGAATGAGAATGTTTACCCTGCACCAGTGCGCCTTGGGATTCTGTAACTCACTTTTGATTTTTACAGAGGTTCATAGCCAAGAGTTTGCCTTGAATCTCAGTTTGCCTTGAACTTAGACATTTGAAAAATGCTGGAACTGTTGAGACTTTGGGGAAAGGATCGTTGTGTTTCTGTCTGTATGTAGATAATTGTGTTATGTTAGGCAGAACAATGGACTTGCTACTGTCTTTTTGGAGATTAAGTCTAGTTTAAAGAGATGTATTTGGGTGCAAAGTTGACAAGGGGTTGCAACCATTAATGATGACAGGTCAACTTTACTGGGTAAAGAAACTCCTAGCAGATTAGTAAAGCATGCTCCTGAGTGTGTCTGGGTGGGTCGTGGAAGTGTGGCTCCAGGTACTATACATGATCTCTCCCCTGTTCCTCCCTGGCACTGTTCCCCTGCCTTGCTTCTCAGTTATCCTGAACTAAAGAGCACTGTGCAACCGTACTCTTCTGCCATGATGTTTCTACCTCAGCGCCAGCTGATTATAGACTAAAACCATGGTCAAATTAAACCTCTTCTATTTCGAGTTGTGGGTGTTGGGTGTTACATCTCAACAACAAGAAAGCTGACTAATACAAGTTCATGCTAAAGCTTACATGGAAAGATTAAGAAACTAGAACAGTTCCAACAGTTTTGAAAAAAAATGATAAATCAGAATGATGCACTTTGCTCAGCTTCAAGACTTAACTACAGTGGTCCACAAAAACCTTTGTTTGTGAACAACTTGGTTTGCAAACAGAAGCATTTGGCAAAATTTTGTTTTTGTTTGAATTTCTGCACAAGTGATGAAAATGATCTCAGCCATCTTTCCCACATGAACACAAATGTGGCCATTTTTTCCAGAGTCATGGAACAAATTATGTCACGAACTAAGGTACCACTCTATATAGCTACAATTACTAAGACAGTGAGGCATTGGTGGAGAAATGGATATATAGCTCCAAGGAATAGAGAACTCACAAATAGAATAATGCAAGTACACCAAATGGGTTTTTTGTCAAAAAAAGCAAAAGCAATTTAGTTGAGGAAGGATAGTTTTTCAAAAATCATTCTGGATATTTGGATTGCTTTCACATTTTAGTTATTATGAATAATGCTACTATAAACATAGGTGTAAAAACATCTCTTCTAGATCTCACTTCAATTTTTTTGGATAAAAATATGTGGCCTATACCTACAATAGAATATTATCCAACCTTAAAAAGGAAAAAAAAATACTCTAACACATGCTGCAACTTAGATGAACCTTGAGTACATTATGCTAAATGAAGTAAGCCAATCACAAAAGGACACGTAGGGTGTGATTTTACTCATATGAGGTAATTATACTGGTCAAATTCATAGTGATAGATGGTACAATTGTGGTTACTAGTGGCTGGGGTAGTAGAAGAAATGGAGAATACATTGTTGTTTAAGGATATAGAGTTTCAGTCTGGGAAAAGATGAAAATGTTCTCCGGATGGCTGGTGGTGATGCTTGCACAATTAAGTGAATGTACTTAATGCCACTGAGCCATAAACTTGGAAAATAATAAACATGACAAATTCTTGGGGCTGGGGATTTAGCTCAGTGATTAGAGTGCTTGCCTTGCAAGCACAAGGCCCTGAGTTCGATCCCCGGCACCACAAAAAAAAAAAAAAAAAAAAAAATTCTATGTTACGTGATTTTTGCCATGATTTTTTAAATGGTGCCAATACTATTACATATATAAAAGCAAAAAAAGAGAAGAGAAAGAGGGAGAGAGAGAAGAGAAGAGAAAAAGGAGGAGGGGGAAGGAAGGAAGAAATAAAAGAAGGAAGGAAGAAGAGAAGGGAAGGAAGTTTCCCTTAATCTTACACCAAATAAATATTTAATTCAAAGATCATAAATCCAAGTTTAAAAATAAACTTTTAGGAAAAAATAAGACTCAATCTTTAAGATCTCAGTCTGAACAAAGACTTTGGAAACATGACACCAAACACAAAAACCACAAGGAAAACAGATTAAGTAGATGTCTTTAAAATAAAAAATTTTGTACACTGACTACCCCTTTTAAGAGGACATAATGAACTCTAAATTGAGAGATACTATTTGCAAACTTCATATGCAACAAAGGATTCATGTTTAGAATGTATGAAAAATTCTCAGATCTCAACAGTAAAAATGAAACAACACATTTAGGAAACATTTCACTGAAGATAAGCAGGTGGAAAGATGCTCAACACCATTATCCCTTGGGGATGCGTAAATTAAGGAACCTTATGAGATGTTACTACATGTACTATTATGACACTAAAAGTAAAAGTAGCCATAACACCAAGTGTTGGTGAGGATGGAAAGTTAACCACTCAAGCCCAACTGATGAGAAGGTGCCAGCTTCTCTAGGAAACAGTTTGGAGTTCCCTGCAATACCAAATATACCTCTCTTGTAACCCAGACAGTACACTTTGGAGCATTTTCCTGGAGAAATAAAAGCTTACACAAACACACATACACACCGGCGTGTATACACCTGCACATGAATGCTTAGAGTTGCTGTCTTCCTACCAGCAAAAAAAATGAATAACCCAAATTTCCTTCTGTGGCTGGTGGGCTGAAGGGCTATACAAAGCATGGTTCATCCATAGAACTACTTAGCAATAAAAAGGAACAAAGTTCCAACAAGTGCTGTACCCTGGGTGGATCTCCAGGGCATCAGACTTGACGGAAAATGTCAGTCTCCAAAGGTCCCATATTATGTGGTTCTGCTTCTGAAACATTCTCAAAATGACATTAGAGATGAAGAACAGATTTGTTTTTGCCAGGGGACAAGAACCAGGGATAAGTGTAGGTATAAAAGGGCAGTGTGAGGGAATGTCGCTTTGGTATGAAACAGTTCTATATTTTGATTGCAGTGGTGGTTGTAGAAATATGTCTATTACGGGATAAAATTGAGCGCACTAACACACGTAAAAATTGGTACTTACTAAATAATTTCTGTGATGTACCAATGTCATTGTCCTGGATTTGACCTTACACTGCAGGTATAGGGCATCATAGAGGAAAGTAAAGGGTAGTGAGACTCTTAAAAAAAAGTCTACAACTTCCTCTTTCTCTATAATTATCCCTAAAGGTAAAGTATTTTTAAATCATATTACAAAACAATATATGCAAATAGCCAAATGAATGATATTGATGGTAACTATAAAAGTTTACTGAACCAAAAACTGATTCTTACTCTTTTTCCAACCCTCTTATTTCACAATCTCAAAGTTTCTTGAAGATTAAAAATATTAAGAAGCAAATGAGCACATGTATCTATTTTAAAAACACACATAGGTAACTTTTTTAGGCCCTGTGCCAGGTCCAGCCTACCTGGAATTGAGCTGAGCCCCAGAGCCAGAGATGAGAGACTGTGTCCAGAGAACAGTAGCCCATCTGAATGTGCCTCCCCTTCTGCTTGCAGGTTGCTTTCTCCAAACCGTTCTTTGGCCCTTTTCCTTCAGGGAGTCACACACTTTCCAAGCTGGGACTCCAGGCACTGTGTTCTCATCTGTCACTCTTGAACAGGATCTCTCACTCTGCACTCTTGCCATCTGATGGTCGCTGGCACCATGGCACCATTGTGCTGGCAGCCCTGGGCCACAAAATCAGATGAATAAATAACCTTCTGATTCAGAAATGTGACACATTTGGCAAGGGGCAAAGAGCACATTTTTCACTAAGTGTTAAAATATTGTCAGAGCTTCAGATACTTTGTGAGTACAGACAACAGCCGAGCAGGCATATAAATGACACCTAGAAACCCACTTGTGAAATATATTCTGAAAATCAACTCTTTCTTCCTATTATGTTTGCTCGTGACTTTTAAAATTTACTATTATTGCTGCTATTGCTATCAAACTCGTCAGTAGAGTAATGAGGAAAATATTCCACCTCAGCCGGGCCGCAAGAAGTGGCCAAAAGATGAAAATAGGCATGAAAACACCAACTCTTACAGGAGAATTTCCTTTAAGTTTGAGAAGAAAGGGCACTACAGGAGAAATGTGTTAGATCTAAATTTTTGTCTTCCAAGCTGTGGGTTTCAAATCTTTCAATGGATAGTAACAAAACACATTTGTTCT
>PVJO010031018.1:0-14827 GCA_004026905.1 Hystrix cristata
CCACAACATCAGAATACACATTCTTCTCAGCTGCACATGGGACTTTCTCCAAAATAGACCACATACTAGCTCATAGAACATGCTTAAGTAAATTGAAGGAATCGAAATTATCCCATGCATACTATTAGATCCTAGTGCATTGAAACTGGAAATAAACTGTAAAAGGAACCACAAAAACTTCATCAACACATGGAAATTAAATAGCACCCTCCTGAACAATCAGTGTGTCAGAGATGAAATTAAAGAAAAAATTAGACAGTTTCTACAAATGAACAATAATAACAATACAACCTACGGAAATTTATGTGATACAATGCAAGCAGTCCTACAGGGGAAATTTATAGCATTGATCTCCCATATCAGAAAAACAGAGCAAGCTCAAATAAACAACCTAAAGTTGAACCTCGAGCTTCTAGAAAAAGAAGAGCATATGAGGGAGAACATTATAAAGCTCATAAGAGGGAAAACGTTATAAAGAGTAGAGCTGAAACTAATACAGATGAAAGCAAGAAAACAATACAAAGAATCAATGAATCAAAGAGTTGGTTCTTTGAAAAATTAAAATTGGCAAACCCTTAGCCAGCCTTATAAAAAAAAAAAGGAAAGAAAAGACTCAAATTCAACAATTAGGAATGAAAAGGGAGAAATCACAACAGATCCTGCTGAAATCTAGAAGACCATCAATACCTACTTTGAGAACCTGTATTCTAATAAGATCGAAACAGAGAAGAAATAGACAGATTCCTAGATATATGTGAATTACCAAAACTGGATCAAGAACATACAAAAACTCTAAATAACCCAATATGAGCCACTGAAATTAAAGAAGTAATTAAAAACCTACTAACAAAGAAAAGCCCAGATACTGATGGATTCACTGCTGAATTCCCCAAGAACTGTAGAGAAGATTTTATGCCACTAATTCTCAAATTCTTTAATGAAATCGAAAGAGAAGCAATACTCCCAAATTAATTCCTGGAAGCAAGCATTACCCTGATACCAAAGCCAGAGAACGAGCCAATGAAAAAAGAGAACTATAGGCCAATCTCATTAATGAACATAGATGCAAAAGTCCTTGATAAGATACTAGCAAACAGAATGCAACAAATTATCAAGATTATACACTATGACCAAGTAGGATTCATCCCAGGGATGCAGGGATGGTTAAACATATACAAATCAATAAACGTGATACACCCTATTAACAAATCCAAGGCCAAAAACCATATGATGATCTCAATAGATGCAGAAAAAGCATTTGACAAGGTCCAACACCTATTCATGATAGAAACCCTGCAGGAAATTGGAATAGATGTTTTTTTATCTCAATCTGATAAAAGCCATCTATGACAAGCCAACAGTCAACATCATACTAAATGGTCAAAAACTAAAAGCTGTCACTCTAAATTCTGGAACAAGACAAGCATGTCCATTCTCACCACTCTTATTCAATATAGTTCTGGAAACATTAGCCAGAGCAATTAGACAAGACAAAGACATAAAAGGAATAAGGATAGGAAAAGAAGAAGTTAAATTATCATTATTTGCAGATGACATAATACTCTACATAGAAGAATCCAAAAACTCCACCAAAAGACTTCTAGATTTAATAACCAAATTCAGCAGCATAGCTGGATACAAGGTCAACAATCAGAAATCAATAGCATTCCTGTACACAAATAACAGACTCACTGAGAGAGAAATTAGGGAAACAAGGGGCTCTCAAGATGCATCCATTTACCTAGAAATATCTCAAGCTTAAGACCATACTCTTAAGTGAAATTAATTGGACACACATTTAAATACCACATTGTTTCTCTGGTGTGAGAAACTGAAAGTGTAAATAAAGACTAAAATATATTATATTGAGAAAGGGAAGAAAATGTCCAAATGGGAAAGGGAATGGCGGGGCGGGGAGGAATGAACAGAGGGACAAGAGAAGAAATGGAAGGAAAAAATGGAAACAAAAGTTTTTGTAAATAAGGAGGGGGTGAAGGGAGAGCAGGGGAATGGGAAAAAAAGAAACAACAAGATAGATCATGTACAGGTAGAAATCCCCTATGATGAATGTTATCACTATGTTCATCTAAAATGTACCATTAAAATTAATTTTAAAGAAGCAATTAGGGAAACAACACCTTTCATAACAGCATCCAAAAAAAAAGAAGTATCTAGGAATCACTCTAACAAAGGAAATAAAAGATCTATAAATGAAAACTACAGTACTTTGAAAAAGGAGATTAAAGAAGACATCAGAAAATGGAAAGATATCCCTTGCTTTTGAGTAGGAAGAACCAATATAGGGAAAATGGCCATACTCCCAAAACTGTTATACAGATTTAATGTAATCCCAATTAAATTACCAATAAGATACCTCACAGAATTAGAGAAAACAATCCTAAAATTCATTTGGAACCAAAAGAAACCTAGAAGAGTAAAACCAATTCTGAAAAACCAAAGCAAAGCAAGGGCCATCACAATCCCTGATCTGAAATTATATTAAAAGCTACTGTAATAAAAACAGCATGGCACTGGCAAAAAAAAAAAAAAAAACAGACCCCAGGACCAATGGAACAGATTAGAAGATGTAGAAACATGTCCAAACACTCTCAGTCACCTTATCTTTGACGAAGGTACCAAAGAACCTCACTGGAAGAAAGATACTCTCTTTAATAAATGGTGCTGGAAAAACTGGCTGTCCACATGCCAAAGGTTAAAACTAGACCCATATCTCTCCCCATGCACTAAACTAAAATCAAAGTGCATCAAAGATCTAAATATTAAAACAGAAACACTAAATCTGTTGGAAGATAGAATAGGTAGAACTCTTGAAGACATAGGTGAAAGCAAAGACTTTATGAACAAATGCCCAGTTACCCAGGAAATATCACAAAGAACCAACAACTGGGATCTGGTCATACTAAAAGGCTTTTTTCACAGCAGAAGAAACTACCAACAGAGCAAAGAGACACCCCACAGAGTGGGAAAAAATTTTTGTCACCTATTCCTCTGACAAAGGACTAACATCTCAAATATATAAAGAACTAAAACAAATCAGACCCCCCAAATTTAAAGACTCAATCTAAAAATGGGCAACTGAAATGAATAGACACTTCTCAGATGAAGAAGCAGAAACAGAAGATAGACATATGTAAAAATGTTCAACATCACTGGTCATTCGAAAGATGCAAATTAAAACAACCCTGAGATTCCACCTCACTCCACAAAGAATGGCTATTATAAACAAATCAGCAAATAACAAATGCTGGAGGGGCTGTGGAGAAAAAGGAACCCTTCTCCACTCTCTGTGGGAATGTAGATTTGTGCAGCCGCTATGGAAATCAGTGTGCAGATTCCTCAGGGAACTAGGACTAGAGGCTCCATGTGACCCAGCTATTCCCCTACTTGGTATCTTCCCAAAAGAATTAAAAGCATCAAACCATAGCAATACATGCACACCCATCTTTATAGCGGCACAGTTTGTAATAGATAACTCTTGGAAACAGCCCAATGCCCATCAACTGAGGAATGGATAAAGAAAATGTGGTTTTTTAATTCAATGGAGTACTACTCTGACATAAAGAATGATAGGCTTGAGATATTTCTAGTTAAATGGATGCATCTTGAGACCATACACTTAAAATAAATTTGACACACATGTTTATACACCACATTTTCTCTGGTGTGAGAAACTGAAAGTGTAAATAAAGACTAAAATGTATTACATTGGGAAAGGGAAGAAAATGTCCAACTGGGAAAGGGAATAACAGAAGGGGAGGGGGAAAGGAACATAGAGACAAGAAAAATAAGAAATGGAAGGAAAAAATGGAAACGAAGCTTTTGTAAATACAGACAGAGGAAGGGGAGAAGGGAAGGGAAGGGAATGCGAAAAAAAGAAGCAACAAGATATGTCATGTACAGGTACAAATCCCCTATGATGAATGTTATCACTATGTTCATCTAAAATGTACCATTAAAATAAAACTCTTTTAAAATGTAGGGGTATGTGATGTTATACATGCACCGACTCCCCTGGGGAATATACCAATATATATTGCAGACAGGTAACAATAAAAATAAAAATTGAAAAAAATAAATAAGTTGATTGGACCAGAATTCTTTTCTATTATAATCAGTGCCTAAATGTGGGTAAGAAAATGTAGACTTACTAAACAACATTAAGCATATTAAACAGTAAAGTTAGGTGGTCTTTAATCAGATTATTCAAGAAGCCATATGGCATGTGCATCTATTTATCCTCTGATATCCCAAATGAAAAGCCACTGTTTCCAAGAGAAAGATCCTGGCACATCTGTGTATCAGAAGACAACAAAAGAACACTTGAAAGGCCACATGCACACTGCAGGGTCGATGGATAGTAGCCAGTCCTGGAGTTACCACACAAACTAGGCAGCCAGCATTTTGAAGAGTATGTTAGCTAGAAGCAACATTTATCTAAGTTATGGTATTAAAGTCAACTCTGACTACTTGTAGATACAAAGGGTGAGAATTTAGGGCAACTAAACACAGATAATGACCACCATAGTATCAAAATGCAGTACAAGGGTTGGATTGGGATTTAGCTCAGCAGTAGAGTGCTTGCCTAATAAGCACAAGGCCCTGAGTTCTATCCTCCCCACTCAACCCTGAAAAAAAAAAAAAGAATGATGGGATATATGCAATTGAGGTGAGGAGCATGAGACAGCACAAAAAGGCCAGCCAAAAAATTAATTTACTGCTCTGAATGTACTATACTAAAAGTGTAACAGTATTGATGGTAGAAAGCGCTCTATAATATTCTAACTTATTTCATAGGTTCACTATCTATCGATAGATATTAAAAGAATAGTGTATATACTTCCATTCCTAATTGCATTTTCATTCTCAACTATTATTTCTGTTCTCCAAGAAAATTCCGAAGGTGGAGAATCAAGCTTATCATTGCTACATCTTTATATCTGGCTTGAATGAAAACTTAAGAGCTGAAGACAGCAGGTGGAATTCTGATGTTCAGATGGTCCAGGACAGGAAAGAGCATCTTCACAGTGTTCCTTCCTTTCTGGGGTTGCTGCACATGGCACCTGCATTTCCTCAAAGTGATACTGTTAACACCAGTTAGTATGCACCTGCTCTGGAGTCATATCTGATGCTTCCCACTTGAGAAGAATTATAAAAATTCAGCATTAATGACAAGACACCAGGGCTCCCGAGGCTCACACATGAACCAAATTTTCCTGATGTCACCAGAAGTTATATATAGTTTAAGGCAATCTCTCTTTTGCTAAGAAGGATAGTCACATGACATATATGCAGCCTCGGAAAGACCTCAAGAATAAAACATATACATCAACCTGTCATACTGTGATTTCTGAATGGGTCGAATTTCATCTCCAATAGTTTGCAAAGTGCTGAGCACATTACCACCTGCAATAAAAGTGTAAAACAGTATTAGTTTCAGAAATAACTCAGGCTCTACTTATGGCTTTGCAGGAAATGAAACTCTTGACAACTTTCTCATGAATCTGAGTTACCTTTTCAATGGAAAATTACAATTCTATTATAGATGATCTCATTATACAATACACATATTACTATTGATAATTTATTTCTTGGTAGTTAAAATGCAGGTTTAAGTGAAGAGTCTTAAGCGAAAGAATACAGTTTGTTATGCCACTCTCCTATGGGGGAATTTAAAAATATTTTCATAAATGCAGTGAATGGGAGAAAAATTGTATTTGTGCTTGAGCATAAATGCCCATAAAAGAATTACTTGATCTGATGAGAAATTTCATGTATAATGCAATAAGGGGCACCGTGAAAAAATTAACCATAGATGGGTTACTGTGTTTCAGTAAATATCAGGCAACATAGAAGCCAGAGTACTACCATGTTCATATGGGACCCCACGCATAGAAGTCATATTCACTAGCCAAAGGACTAGATTACAGACCAAGCACTGAGCATTTTAGATGAACTTGCAAAAAGTACCAATAACAGGAGCCTTTCTGTTTCAAAGAGCATAACATTGCATAGATAAAATGCTACAGGGCTTATAATCGCCATTTACAACTTGGAGGAAGGAGGTGAAGAAGGGTTAAATACATGTCCAATTTCACATAAAACTAGGCAGTTATAAAACTGAACCTGTAGCCCATAGAAGAGAAAATTTACAGCTTTCGAATACCTGAAATACATCTAACATGGTATATAATTGTTGCTTCACGCTGAGCTGCCATTTTGTTCTTACTGTGGGATAGTTAAAAAAAATAAACACCAAACACATTACTGCCTTCTGATTTTAAGAGCACAACCACTGGAAATGTGTACTTCAGAGTAAACATGGCACTTTTCTTCCATGTTCTCACTGCTTTTGTTTTGAAAGAACCACACATTTTACCATAGATGATCCCTTAAAAGAAAGAAAATGAACACATTTTCTTTTCATACCCTAGTTCAAGTGGCATTAGGTGTATAATTACTCAAAAAATACACTGCTTTTGCACATTCCCTCTTAAATTCTCTCTTAATACTTGTCTGAAAAAAAAACTCTATATGTCATTTTATTTCTCAAAGTGAATGTTCTTTTTTTAGCAAGTCAAAAAATACAGCCTTTTGCCATAATAAAAGTGGTCCAATCACTTAGATTTAGAACTGAATTATGATGCACTGACAGTCTAAGATCACTTTAAAAATATTGCTTTAGTTCTTCACATTTTAGAGACAGGTAGTCAAAAGATGTCTGGTTGAAAAACAAAAGGAAAAGTAGCTTTGCAAATCGCAGTAGAAGCATTGTGTTTAATGATTCAGGTATAAAATAAAACTACGTCTACTTTACCCTCTATCCACAAACCACGAATATTTATAATTATCATTCTTGAGTTCAGTATCAGTAAAACATCCTATTATGGCAATTTCTCCTTGTGTTAGCATTTTGGTGAACGTTATCTGCATTTTTTAAATCCTATCAAATGCAGCAAATGGCAATAACTTATGCATAGGTGAATAAAAATCCTTTGAACATTTTCAAAGAAAAATGACTTTGACAAAGATGCATGATAGAAACTCTCATTACTTTGTATTTATAAATATTCATTTACATATTTTTAATTACTAGTAATTTTATGTATACATATTGTTAGTCACTTTTCTGTCACTTGGGCAAAATACTCAATGCCCAAATCTTTCTATTTTGGCTCGCAGTTTCAGCCTACAGTCAGCTTGCTCCATGGTAGAAACAGGATGGCAGAGGGGTAGGGCAAAGGAAAGGGTGCTCAACCCCCGGCAGTCAGGAAGCAGAGAAAGAACACAGGACCCAGGAACAAGAATGTATATTTCCAGGTCATGTCACCCGCAACAACCAACCAAGCTCCATCTGCTAACAGAAAGTCAGATAAATACATCACCTTTCAAAAGCCTGAAGCCAAGTATAGTGGCACATGCCTGTAATCCCAGCACTTGAGAGGCTGAGGCAGGAAGATAACTATGAATTTGAGGCCAGCCTGGGCTACATAGTGAGTTGAAGCTTAGTCAAAATACATATAAAATTTCTAGATAGAATATTTAACCCAGATCCTTTAAAAATTGGTCATGGATTAATACCTCTAAAAATAATATTTACATCTTAAAAAACAACTGATTATTAATCCCTGGTAAAAATTTTATATTGCAAGCACAGCTGATAGAAATATGCTCAGCACACATAATTAGGAAAATGCTACTGACATATCCATGTAATATATGTACTAGTCCTTTTCTTTTCTTTTAAATTAGTAATGACAACAATACTAAATAGCATTTATTGAATTTATATCACATTTTGGGAACTCTATTAAAAACTTCCCATGAATTATTTAATTGCCACGGAGCCCTTTGAGGTAAGTACTGTATCCTTTGATCAATATTTTATTTTACCCTATTTTTTACATTTTTATTTTTTATTAGTACATGTTTGCAGGACATAATGACTACTCCTGTAGATTTGGTACATGTACATACACATCCTCATTCTTTTTTCATCCTCTACCCCTTCTCTCCCTCCCACCTCCCTTGATCTCATGCTCCCCTTCCGTTTTACAAAAGATCTATCTCCCTGTTTACTGCTATCTATCTTTTATCTTATTCTTTATATTTTGGGTTTCTCATGGAAGAGAAACCTTGTGATACTTAAATTTGTGTGTCTGATTTATTTCACTTAACATTATGGTCTCAAGGTGCATCCATTTTCCTACAAATGACTCAAGTTTGTCCTTCTTTGTGGACAAGTAGTACTCCATTTTATGTAAATACCACACTTTCTTTACCAATCATCTGTTGGATACATAGGCTGCCTCTATTACTTGGCTACAATGAATTGTACTGATATAAAAATGGGTATGCAGGTAACACTGTAATATGATGTCTTTAACTCTTTTGGGAAGCTATACAGAAGAGAGATAGTTGGATCAAATAAAATTTCTATTTTTAGATTTTGAGGAATCTTAATACTGATTTCCATAATGGTGCACCAGTTTATACTGCACGTACAATATAGAAGGGTTTCTTTCTCTCCACAACCTCTCCAACATTTGTTATTTCATTTCTTGATGATAGCCATTCTTTCTGGAGTAAGATAAGTTCTTGGTGTTGTTTTAATTTACATTTCTCTAATGGTCAAAGATGTTGAACACTTTTTCATGTATTTATTAGTCATTAGCATTTCTTTATTCAGATATATTCATTTCAGTATCCCATTTTTGATTGAGTCTTTTATTTTGGTGAGGAAGCCTAATTTTTTTGAGTTCTTTCTATGGTCTAGATATTAGTCCTGTGTCCAAGGGGTAGCTGTCAAAATTTTTTCCCAGTCTGTAGGCTGTCTCTTCACTTTGTTGGTTGTTTCCTTTGCTGTGCAGACTGTTTTTAATTTGATATGATTCCATTTGTTGATTCTTAAAATTATATCTTGTGCAACTGGAATTTTGTTCAGGAAGCCCATGCCTATGCCTATGACTTCAAGAATTTTACCTATTTTATCTTCCAGCAGATTGTTTCTGTTTAATCTTTAGTCCTATGACGCATTTAGATTTTAGTTTACTACATGGTGAGAGATATGAGTCTAGATTGATGTGGATAGCCAGTTTTCCCAACCCAATTTGTATACAAGACTATCATTCCTGTACTCTTTTGTTTTGTTTTGTTTTCTCCTTTCTCAAGGTCAGATAGCTGAATGAACCTACGTTCGTGCCAGTTTCAAGCTGTTGTTAGCACAGGGATAAAGCCAACTTTGTCATGACATATAATCTTTTTAATGATTATTTTGCGTTTTGTTCATCAGTATCTCATAGAGGATTTTGGCACCTATGTTCATTAGAACATAGTTCTAACTCTATTCTTCTAGTTCTTCTAGTTCTTCCAGTTCTATTTTCTAATTGGACCTTCAAGTTCTATTTTTACTTTGTAGGATTTTTTTATTACTGTTTCTATTGCATTGCCTTTATTGGATTATTTGGGGCTTTTTGTATCTCCTTGGATCAGTTTGAGAGATTCATATGAATCTAGAAATCTATCTACTTCTTTTGCATTCTCTAATTTATTGGTGTACATGCTTTTAAAGTAGTTAGTAATAATCTTCCCTATTTCAATGGTGTCTATTATAGTTTCATTTTTTACTCATAAGTGCCTTAAAATGGGTCTTTTCTTTCCTTTTTTTGTAGAAATGGCTAAGGTTTTGTCTATTTTGTTTATTCTTTCAAATAATCAGTTCTTTAATTCATTGTTTTTTTGGATATTTTATGTCTCAAATTTATTAATTTCTTCTCTGATCTTTATAATTTCCTTCTTTGTACCAGCTTTGGATTTGGATTTCTATTGATTTTCTATGACCTTGAAGTGCTTCATTATGTTATTTATCTGAGCATACTCTGTTTTTCTAATGTGAGTACCCACAGGGAAAATCTTCCCTCTCAGGGCTGCTTTTATTGTGTCCCCTAGGTTCTGGTATGTTTCATTGGCATTATCCTTGGATCTTAGAAACTGTCTCAATTCTCCCTTGATTCCTTCTGTGGTCCATTGATTATTCAGGGGTGTGTTGTTTAATTTCCATGTGTTTGCAGAATTCCCATGGTTTCAAATCCTTCATCATCATCATCATCATCATCTACTTGTTCTCCTTCCTCGTCATCCATATGAGGAACCATGTAGTACTGCAATGGATTTGGCCAAATAGTACTTTGGGGGGTGCGGTTGCTGAGGATGGAACTCAGGGCCTTGCACTTGCTAGGTAAACACTCTACCACTGAGCTAAATCATACAAATACAACACAACCCAAAACCAAATATCATTTTTAATGACCTCTTCTAACCCATCAGGACACACACCAAAACATTCAGGAAATCAGGGAAAGAAGTTCTCAGGTTCTTCATCCTGCCTCTTCCTACTGGCTTTATTCTGCTCTTAATCCAATATTGTCTCCATTATTTAGCAAAATTTCAATATATTGAGCCATATTATCTTCTATAAACATTATCATGATATCTTGGGAAGCAAAACAATGAATCTGATCTCCTCGGTTTTCTATAGAATTTTATGTTAATTTTCTTTCTGTTTCAATGATATCTTTATGTTCATGAACCAATATTTTGGAATTCACTGTCCATCTAAATGAAAGCCTTTTTTATTGACTAAGTATTATATGGTAGATACACTATAGTAGTGTAACTTATAAGATTTAATTTTTACTTAAATACTGTGTAATACTTATCCTCATTTATATCTTTTTCAGAGAATTTAGGTCAGAGACATTAAATAATGCACCCTACCTTCAAAAGCTATAAATGCTATTATGGTTTACATCTAAGACATCTCCTGAAAGGCTCATGTTCAGAGGTGGGGCTTTGGCAAGGTGATTGGCTCCTGAGAAATCTAACTGGATCAGTGGATCAATTCATTGATGTATTTATAGTTATCTGGCAAATGGGATGTGATGAAGACAGAAGGAGCCTAGTTGAAGGAATGAGTCGGTGCTGGTGCAACCTTGGAGACTAGGTTTTGTTCCTTGACCCTTCTGCTCATCCTTTCCTCACTGTTTCCTAGCTCCCATGAAGTGAGCAAATTTTCTCCACTACACTCTTCCACCACTATGTTCCCACTCTGCACCAGGCTTGAAGGTAATGACCAGCAAAGGAATGAAAATGTCTGAAACCTTGAGCCAAAGTGGGTGTTTCCTCCTTAAATGCACTCTTCTCAGGTATTTACTCATAATGACCAAAAAAAAAAAAAAATGCCAACATCAAAATTGACAAACAAGGCTTTTGCTAATTAAAAGTCTACTCCTCCAGTTTGGGTGAGTAGATTTAAATAGAATATGATGATTCTATCATATTTGCCTCTCTTCTGGGAATAAAACATTTAAGTATTTTCAAAATCTTCTAAGGGGAAAAAGTGTAAGAATATTGCTTCTTTAAAACGTTAAGAATAATGTTTTTTTTAGCAATCATGAAACTCATCTGGAACCAGAAGAGACCGAGAATAGCAAAGACAATCCTGGGCAACAGGGCAAGACAGGGGGCATCACAATCCCTGACCTGAAATTATACTATAAAGCTACTGGGATAAAAACAGCATGGTACTGACAGAAAGACAGACCCAAGGATCAATGGAACAGCCCAGAAGATGCAGAAACAACTCCAAACACACTCAAATACCTCATCTTTGACAAAGGAGCCAAACACCCTCACTGGAGGAAGGATAGCCTCTTTAACAAACGGTGCTGGAAAAATTGGCTTGCCATATGCCAAAAACTAGAACTAGATACAGGTCTCTCACCATGTACTGAACTAAAATCAAAGTGAATCAAAGATCTAAACATTAAAACAGAAACACTAAATCTACTGGAGCATAGAATAGGAAGAACTCTTTAAGACATAGGAGAAGGAAAAAAATTCATGAACAGAACCCAGACTGCATGGGAAATAATACAAAGAATCAGTGCTTGGGACCACATCCTACTAAAAGGCTTTTGCACAGCAAAAGAAATCAAAAGTAGAGCAGAACGAAAACCCGCAGACTGGGAAAAAATTTTTGCCAGCTGATCCTCAGACAAAGGTCTAACATCTAGAATATATAAAGAACTCAAAAAATTAATCCCCCTGCCCCCAAATTTAAAGACCCAATCCAAAAATGGACATCTGAAATGAATAAACATTTCTCATATGAAGAAATAAAAATGGCAAATAAATATATGAAAAAATGTTCAACATTACTGGCCATTTGAGAGATGCAAATCAAAACAACACTAAGATTCCTTCTCACTCCAGAAAGAACAGCTATTATCAAGAAATCAACCAACAACAAGTGCTGGCAGGGTTTCAGGGAAAAAGGTACCCTCCTCCACTGTTGGTGGGAATATAGATTGGTCCAACCACTGTGGAAATCAGTGTGGAGAACTCTCAAAAAACTACAACTAGAGGTTCCATTTGACCCAGCTATTCCTCTGCTTGATATCTTCCCAGAAGAATTAAAAACATCATACCACAGTGATATATGCACAGCCATTTTCATAGCAACACAATTTGTAATAGCTAAGTCTTGGAAACAATCTAAATGCCCAACAACTAATGAATGGCTAAAGAAGATGTGGTTTTTCTACACAATGGAGTACTACTCTTCCATAAAAAAGGATAAACTAGAGACATTTATAGATAAATGGAAGCACCTTGAGAACATACTCTTAAGTGAAATATATCAGACACTCATAAGTACACATCAAATTGTTTCTCTGATATAAGAAACCATAAGGGTAAGGACAAAGAGATATAATAGATATTATGTAAAAGAAAGGTAATACTCAAAAGAGAGAAGAGCTAGAAAGAGCGAAGGGAGAGAAGAAGGAAGGGAGAAAGGAAAGAAACGGGAGAGGGAAAAAATGGAAAAATGTAAATAAACCTGCTGTAAATAGGGAAGAGTGGGGAGTGGAAGGGAGGGATGGGGAAGAGAGGGGGAACCAAGATATAGTGTGTACAGGTACAAAATAACCATGATGAATGTGATTATTATGTATACAATGTACCAATACATGTTCTTGGTAAAAAAAAAAAAAATGTTTTTTTAAAACTTTACACTCACAAAATATAGAAAGATAATTATCTATTAAATAACCAGATATATCACTTTTGTGAGAGAAAATGTTTCAATTTTTGATTCTGAACCTGGTGGACCATGTAATTCAGACAAGATAGTGCTTAAGATTCACAGTCAGAATAAGTACTTGTCTCCATCAAATCTAATGGAATGAAAGCACAGAAGTACAGTAAAACATTCGATTACAAGCACCTTGTTTTGCAAATGTTAAGATGAGCAAACATTTCTAATAAATTTTAACTTGATAAACAAGTGATGTCTTACAATATGAGTAGTACGTGACACTGAACATCACATGATCACAGTTCAGTCAATAGTTCCCTTTCTCTCTCCCTGCCCCTCCCTTCCTCCCTCCTCCACTGCCCCCTTGCTGCAGGACTGTGTGTGATCATCTCCCAAAAGCAAGAAGTTATAGAAGAGATCTCGTCTGCAGAGGAGGAGGAGAAAAAGGTGGAAGAAGCCCTCACTTCAAATGAGATTGGGAAAATGTGGGAAACAGTGCAAAATTTTGTAGAAAAGCAGCCCCTGGATAAGGATGTAACAGTGCAGGTGATGAATCTGTTTAATGACAATGCAGTGTCATATTTCCATAAAATCTTCAAAATGAGGCAAAGGCAAGTGTCGCTGGATAGATTTCTCACTAAAGTTGTATCAAAAGAAAAGGTTCCATTGAACCAATAGACAACAGGAATTCAGTTAAGTGATAGTGAAACTTGTTCTACACAATAACCTTCCCCACACTTGTCTCCCTCACACCAGCCACGAAGGTTTTCAACTCAAATGCCCAGCAATAAATGAATGACTAAAGGAGATGTGGGGTTTTTCATACAATGGAGTACAACTGTGCCATAAAAAAGATAAACTTTAAACATTTATAGGTAAATGGATGCACCTTGAGAACATACTCTTTAAGTGAAATAAATCAGATGTGCATTAGTACATATTGAATTGTTTCTCAGAGATGAGAAACCATAAATAAGGACAAAAAGGTATAATAGATATGGAAAAGAAAAATAATATCCAAATGACAAGAGAATTAGAGATGGGGGAGCAGGAAAAGAAGGAAGAGGAAAAGAAAGGAAAAGAAAAAGAGGAAAAATGGATAAGTATAAATAAAGCTATTGTAAATAAGGAAGGGAGGGGAACTCGAAGGGGGGAACCAAGATATACCATGTACAGGTACAAATTAACTATGATGAATGGGATCATTATGTATATCTACAATTTACTAATACATGTTCTTGGTAAATAAATAATTTTTGAAAAGTAAATGCAGGTTAATTTGTTTATGTTTCTTTATATTTTATCATTTTGTATTATATTACAGCATTGGAATCATTTTTATGTGAATATTTTGGTCTGTAGAATCGATCTGAATTTTCATTATTTCTTATGGGGAAATTCACTTTGATATACAAGTGCCTGGGATTATAAGCATGTTTCCAGACCAAATTGTGCTTGTAAACCAAGATTTTACTGTAATTACTAAGAATAGAGATGTGAGATGCCTCCAGGTGGCAAAGAAATTCAGTAGGCTCCTGGAAGACATAAAGCACTGGAACATTTTTCTATAAAACCAGGAGAGAGAGAATACACTAGGAATCACAAGAGCACGTCTGCCCAGTTTTTCCATTTCAGCCCCACAGTTAATGGAGAGTAGGACGGAGATATGCTTTTGAAAGCAGTGAAATCAACTGAGGATCTGAATATAGA
>PVJO010031019.1:0-14813 GCA_004026905.1 Hystrix cristata
TTTCTAGTTCTCCTCTCTTTTGAATATTATCTTTCTTTTGACTAATATCTATTATACCTCTTTGTCCTTATTTACACTTATGGTTTCTCATATCAGAGAAACAATTCGATGTGTACTTGTGAGTGACTGATTTATTTCACTTAAGAGTATGTTCTCAAGGTGCATCTATTTACCTACAAATGACTCTAGTGTATCCTTCTTATGGCAGAGTAGTACTCCATTGTGTGGAAAAACCGCATCTTCTTTAGCCATTCATTAGGGCTGCCACATCTTGGGATTTCTTGTTACACAGCAGCAGCTACCTGGTAAAATAGCCAAAGCTTGATCCTCAAGGGAATTAGACTGCCACAGGGTGCCAGATGGCTGCAAGAGTGATGCAGACCCAAGGAGAGGTTTGAAGATGCAGGGAGCTCAAGGCATAAAACAGCAGCAGTTTTTTTAAATAACAGAGGTGATCACTTGGTGATCAGCACACAAATAGAAACAACTAATTGAACTCCCCATAAATAGCGGAAAACTCGATTCCTCCTCCTGGTTAAACACACACCCCGTACCCCACGGCCTGCCTTTCAGGCGGGAGAGTTCAGTCCCAGACAAATGACAGCTGCAGCTCCATGCCGCAGCATCTTCTTCTGGAAGAGAAGTCCAAGCAGCCTCATCTCAGCCTGGAGTAGCCGTGACCTTATAGCCCTTTCTCTGCCCTTCACATCACTCCATGTAGGCCCAGGGCCTGCTCCTCCCTCGTTTCCTTACTTTTTTGTTGTTTTCCTTAATTATCGTGGCCATGTTTCTGAGCACTTCTCAGGCTCTCCCTGCCTCCATCCGCTGTTTATCCCTCACCCTTCGTGGGCAGGATTTGGAGAACCAGACCTCTCCCGCTCACATCACTTTGGTGGGGCTGAGCTCCCAACGGTCCCAAGTCTGCCCGTCGTCTGGCCCAGGCCTCTGGCGTGACCGTCAGGGGAGCTGTGCTCCTGGGGGACCCTTGTCCCTCACCTGTCCAGCCAGGCACCCCGGGGTGTGGAGTGAGGAGGGAGAATGCAGCCCTCGGAGTCAGCTCTAGGCTAACTAACGGCCCGGCCAGTCACTAGCCGGGACCTCGCCTGGCGTCGTGGGATTTTACTTCTTCCATCTGCATAATCGCGCTGATAAACGTCACCGTGAATGATCCGTGTGAGCATTGAATGGTGTCCAGTCCACCACAGCATCATCCGCTCAAAGTCAGACCCAGAGACACCGTGAGGAGCCGACACAGTGATGTCCGGACACCAGGAGGCTCGGGAAACGCCACTTCCGGCCCCTGTCCCCGCTGATCCAGCACCTCAGCCCTGCTCCTCTCTGTCCCTGGGTGGGCTCCTCCCATCTCCCACCTGCTCCTCTAGTCGTCCCCCCAGCCCCAGGGGCGAAGGTCAGTCTGCGCAGGAGGCCACCCGGCCAGGCCTGCATGAGCCCTAATGAGGCTGTTTGTTCCTCAAATGATTCAATAAATGGAGTGAAAGCACAATGACGATTAGGCAAAAAAGGGGAAATGCGCAAGAGGACATGGCTTGGCGACAAGCACATTCAAGCCCATAAAAGTGTGGCGATCGCTTTTCTCAACCAGCTGTTGCCTTATTTTGAAACTTTCCTGCAAGGGACCTGGTACTATTGGCCATTATGATGAGGCAGAAGCTTTTTATTGGCCCAGTCACGTGGGGTCATGGAGGATCGGCCACCAGTGAGGAAATTACGTCATTCCCAGGAACACGGCGGAAGGGACTGTGGATGAGGATGGAGCAGGGGAGGGGCATCTCAGACACCTGTTTGTGAGTCACTCCTCCTCCAGCAGCCTCAGTTCACCCACCGTAGAGGCTCCTGGGAACCACCTAGGTCACGTTAGTGACATCTGTCTGTCCTCAGGCTTTGTGGACAGGACCTCTCCCGCTCCACATCAGAGTGGCCTGAGTGCCCAACAGCCAACTCGTCAGCCACCCAGAGGCCTCTGGAGGTAGAGGGACAGTCAGGGAGTCACTCTACTGCCAGGGACCCTTCTGTCTGGCCCGCTCACCCAGGCACACAGAGGCGTGGGGCTGAACATGCAGCCCCTGTCCAATCAGACAGCAGCCAAACCCACACTGCATGGCGACTAGGACAAAGGTCCCCATGTGTGAGCCATATTCCAGCAGGTGGCCGCTCCTGCCAAACACTCCCCACACTGTAGATGCATGAGCCATTCTCGCAGGTCCTGGGGATGTCACAGGGTAGACAAAGGGCACACTTCTTGCTCCTGTGGCCTATGTGTCCCCACAGGCCCCTGGGGGGATGTCACTCTTGGGATCCACCCACAACATGGGTCCTTTCTACATCCAGTGAAGGTGCAATAGGCCTGAGAAAACACCGAGAACGGGGCCTGGGAGTAGCCCTCCACACGTCCTGTTGGGGGCTGGCCTCTCTCTGTGGGTCTCCGAGGGTGATCCTCTCCCGTTGCCAAGTTCCCTGAACCATTCACCGTCCACTGTCCACCGTCCAACAGGAGGGCCTGGCCGGTCCATACTGGGTTGAAGATTTGGCTGCTGCTGTGGCTTCGTCCCCTGTCCTGGGCAGCTTGGGCAGCAGTTACAAAACGCCACAGATGGGGGTTTTGTCCTGGAAGTGTGTTACCACCCGGAAGTGGCCAAGTCCAAGCCCCAGGAGTCTAGTGAGCCCTTTCCCCACGCAGCCAGGCTTTCGGTGTGCCCAGAGATGGGCACTCTCTTCCTCTTCCTGACCCACAGGACACGCCTGCATGACCCCAGCAAAATTTAGGATGGCTTAAAGGTCCACGTAAGTACCTCAGGGGTTAGGACTTCGACATATGAATTTGGGGGACACAATTCAGTCTGGGGAGGAAGAGGAGAGAGAGAGAGAAAGAGAGAGACCTGTGTTGGCATGCATCTTTATTGGGAATGTTTTTGCCTTCTCCCCAGGCCCTGTGCTGAGCTGCGTGGTCTCCATCCTCCCCCTGCAGCATCCTCCAGTCCAAACGCCAGGAGCGACACTCCCTTCCGCCTCACCAGAGCCCTGCCAGCCCCACGTGCATCTGGGAACTCTGTCTTCCCAGTCGCACCAGACAACATCACACCCTCGCCGATGCCTTCCTTCCTGCCCTCCAGCGATAGGTGCCACTGAGGTCCAAGCCAGCCCGGCTCAGGAGCCAGTGACCCCGAGCAGCACGAACGCATCCCAGGGTCACAGCACCACGGCCGCTGCCTCCATCTAAGGGACAGGACCACTGTGGGGAGCTTCTAGGACAAGATCTTGGGGCACAGGAGGTGCGGCCTGCCCTCCCGCTAGCAAAAGACATTTGTGGGTGCACGTGGCTTCTCCTCTCATCTCTGGCGGGACGTCTTGCTGACCATCAGCCTCACACACTGAGCGAGACGTCCGGGGACGTCTCCCCTTCTCAGCGTCACTGGTCACTGTGCCACGGCCTCGAGGGCAGTGCCAGCTCAGGTGCCGTGGCGGGTGGGACACGGCTTCCCCTGTCCGAGCACACGGCCCGGACACAGAGTTCCTCATGCAGAAGGTGACCGTGGGCTTCACAGAAGAGGCGCGTCCAGGGCCAGGCGCAGGAAGAGCAGACAGAGACCCCAGTGGGGAAGAAGCCTGAGCAGATCCCAACACACACAGGGGCCCAAACCCGCCGGCCCGTCTCCTCACCAGCCCCGGATGGCGGCATCTGTCCCTCGCTGGCCTGCGTGTGGTCTCATGGCCACCCGTGGTTTTTTCCACTGGATTTCCCATATCGAAGTATTGCAGAGGAGATTCTTAATCATGGTGAACACGGGCACTGGCATGCCGTATGCCCTTTCCTGCTCAGCCTCATCCTGGGAGCCAGGTGTCACCCTCCCCCCAGCTCCCATTTTCCAGAGGAATAGAAACAGACGGGGCTGGGTGTCCACATGCTGAGGCTGTGCACTCCCTGGTAACAGCAGGCAGCACTTGTAGCTACAGATGTTACCCTGGAGCCCACATGGGGGACGCTGCAGGCTGGACTTCTGAGGCTCCCCTGCGAACTAGGCACCGCCCTACCCTTGTTCCTGGCCAAACACCCACTCCCTGCTGCAGGAACAGACCCCCTTCTCCCCAGCACTGCTCCCTCCATCCTCACGTAGCTGTGTGCAGGACTTACACAGGTGGGAGTGTTAAAAGCTGAAACCCTACAGAGATAAATAAGCAAAGCTTTACCATTCGAAGGAACCCTCTTGTGGCTCTGTCCCCTGCAGCGACTGCTATTTTCACCTGCACTTTTTGTTTTAAGTGGAAAAGCTACACATGCCACATTCTGGCTTCCAGCAAATGGAAAGCACACCAAACAAATTCCCTAACAGCCTGCATGTGGCTCCCTGTTTTCCCAGCCGCCCTTCCCTCACCTCGCTTGTCTTCATGTGCTGCCCACCACAGTCTGGTGATTTGTTGGTTGTTTTGCAGCCGAATCTAAACAATGAGAAGCTGTTGTTCAGGTGCCGGGAGCAGGGTCCTGCCACCCAGACCGGGCTTCTCAGTACGTGGCTCACCCTCAGCTGTTGTTGGAGGCACAGGGACAGCTGTGACGTCTCTTTAGGTGGTGAAACTGTCCTTCCTGGCTCTCGGAACTCAGGTGAGCCTCTCAGCTTCTCTCTGAACTCCAGAGACAGAAACATGGCAAGAGCCACCTCACAACATTCACAAGGGTGAAAGATGCAGCAACACGGGTAAAAGGGCTTTGAAAACGTCAAGCACTATAAAATACAAACCTTTGTTATTTTATCGATGTCTCTATTTCCTTGTCGGCAAAATGGCAGCTCCACGGTGGCTACCTCACCAAGTGGCTGAGGACTGAATGAAATGGTACTAGGATGGTGCTCGCTCATGCTCAGGGGGGCGCTCAGCCCTCGGCCAGCAGCAGCCTCCGATGTGGGCGGCCAGTGGCCCCCGTGACAGCCGAGGACGTGAACTGAGAGGCAGGATGCTCGGATGACATAGCCCTAACCTTCCGACCTCCTGGGAGCGGGTCCACGTCCTGCTGCCGGGCTGGTGGAAGACGCCAGTGGTCATGCCCAGGTACCTGGGCGAGGTGTTATATTCTGAATGGGGAAGGCGAGAGGAGCAGCCCCTGGTTCCTCTGACCACGGCTGAGGATCCAGGTGCGACATCACCAGCCCCGTCTGAGTGGTCACATCAGCAGCTGACACTCGCTCACATCCCATGAGAAATGAAATATTAAAGAAAATGAGGAGGATGGAGAGGAAAGTGAGGATCATCACTTCTGTTTTCATCCTCTTTTATAAACAACTAAAGAAAGCCAGGCAAAGAACGGAGGGAAGTTTAGCCACAAGCACCAGAATTTGGACCTTTAGTTCAGAGACTCCAGATCCATCACTCCCGGAGCACTGCACACCTTTGCATCCCCCTGTCCTTTAGGTCCTGGCTCCCGGCTGCGGGCGGGAGAGGAACAGAAAGATGCGAGTCCCGGCTGCGGGCGGGAGAGGAACAGAAAGATGCGAGGCGCCCCCGCGCTGTGGCCCCACCCTGCAATCTGCTTCAGAGTTCCTCTGGAGGGAAGGACGGAAATCTCCCCAGGAAAGCATCTTACCATCCCACTTCAGTTTGTCCAAAAAGAAGATGGAAAAAAATGACTCAAGTCTGTGGCCAAGAGCACAGTGAGGGAATTAAGGAGCAGGGCACACAATAATTCTGAGATGTAAATAGCCACATCAGCAGAAAAGAATGGCCAAACCTCCATGTGCTGCCTTCATTGATACCCCATTTATCAGCAGTGACTGCCTCCATTAGAGGCCAGTGTACAGCGGACGGAGAGGCAGAGCCTGGATCTGTCCTGGCCGCTGGCGGAGGGTGTCGGCGAGGCTGTATTTCAAAGGCATGTGCAGCGTCGCTATCGTTCAATGTGGAGTCAGAGAGGCAGCAGAACGGAGGGGCCCACGAGGCAGCAAATGATTTACTTGACCCTGGATGGGCAGAACTGACAGCAAGAACCTCATTAATTCCTCGGGTCACGCTGGAAGACATTAATTTGGTTCGGGCTCACGACGAGAGGAGATTTTCCAGACATACACCAGGAATTATGAAATCTCCATGGCCGGAGAAAGTATGTCCAAATCGCTTTCTGCATAAATCAAGCTGCCTTCCTGAAGAAGGATAATACGCTTAATCAAGGGAGTTATGGAACTTCTTGTGCTTATTAGACAGAAAATATAACGGTATTTTATTCTGTTATCAGTTCTGGGAGAGAGGGTTCCCCCCCTTTAAAGTCTTTTCCTCCCGGGGGGAGGAGCTGGGAGAACACCGTCCAAAACATTTGTTCATGAGGGCGGCTTCCGGGGCCTTTCCTCCTTGTTTCTATTTCCAACGGGCACATGCACCGCACTGTCTCCCAAGAGCCCCGCCAAGGTGCTGGGCCCCTTGTTCGGACTTCGGCACTGAGCCGTCCCTAGAAACAACCACCCCCGTGACTGGTGCTTTTCTTCTGTATATTTTTGTGGCCCAGGCCAAAATTAAGAAGTCTGGGATCAAGACAACTTGGGCGGGATCACTAAGTGTATAATCCTGACCAGAAAACCTCTGTTCTCTCTCCAGTTTTGCGGGAGGTTATGCACAATCCACACACAAGGAAAACTCAGTCCTCTAGTCCCCCAGAAAAGTCACTGCTGATCTCGTGGCATGCAAAGATTCTGCAGCTCTCAGTTTCCCCCAGAACTGGACTTCTTTGCCTCATTACGAAGTGGGGAAGAAAGAGATGTGAGGGGTAGGGGAGTGGATGAAATTCAAAGCCAAGTAGTCTGTGGGGTTATTTTACATCAGCCAGTAACTTCACGGCAGGAACCAGGCACGAAGGATTACATTATTGAAAATGGTCAAGAGGCAGAGAGAGACCGAGAGGGAATAACAGAGACAGACAGAGATGGAGAAAGTCAGAGAGAGAGAGAGGGAGAGAGAAGAGACAGGGTTGAAAGGCTGCTAGACAGTGAGTCCCTGCCATACCCTTGCGGGCCCGCCAGCCCCTCCCCGCGACATCGCCCCTGTAAAAGTCGCATCCATCACGTGTAAAGCGGGGTTATCTCTGGCCGAGGGGAACATGCATTAGTGTGTTTTACTCATTCAACACTGAACACTCCCTATCAACAACCGTCTGCTTAAAGCAGACTTAGGAGAACAGGGATGAATCACCGGAGGAGACAGCTGAGGGACGGAGGAGCTGTACAGTGGAAGAGGAATTTGTAGGACCCTAAGTGCCACCACCTGCTCTGCCCCCTCGCTCACCCGTCCCCTCCCCTCCTCTCTGCTCGCTGTTGGGGACGGAGAGTGTGGGGAGCTGCACCAGGCCGCACCTCAAGGCCCCGGCCATGAAAGCCCCGGGCGAACACACGGTGGGGCCTGGAGAAGCCCCGTGCGGCCAGCGCCCCACAGTCCAGGTGCTCATGTCCTGCCCACCACGTGGGCCCACGTGGACTCTCTCGGAGGGGAACGGCTCGGCGGACTCAGAAGACGTCCTGGCTAGAAGCACCTTATATTAAGTGAAATAAATCAGACACAAGCTTCAATATCATGTGGCTTCTCTTATATGAGAAACTCAACATGTAAATAAAGAGCAAAATAAAAGACAAATAGTAGGACACAAGGAGATGACCTTTTGTAAAAAGGAAAGGGACCACAGGATGGTGGGGGCAGGAAGAGACGGGAGGGGACGTGCAAAGAGTGAAGATGAGTCATGTGAGTGTGCTGACTCCCCACGATGAGGGTGAAAGTTACACACTGCAAACATGGACTGATAACTTACCAGCCTGGCGGCTCAGGGATTTGTGGGCATCGGCAGCTCAGCTGGGCACCCGGAATGGTCACTTTACCTCTCTCAGCCTGAGCTCCCGCACAGGCAGGTGGGGAGGACAGCAGTGTGGTGGAGGCCGGGCGGGGAGAAGGCGCTGTCACACCGTCCCCCGGCTCTGACACAGGCACAAACGCTGGGACAGACGCCCGTGCGACGTCTGTTCCCACCTCTTTCTGTCCTGTCCATGTCCCACTACTTCAGTTGGGTTAAAAGCGAATCTGTTCTTTAAGTATTCCTCTTCTTTACTCCTCACCACCATAATCCATTCACCGAGACCCAACATCCTCTGCTCTCACAAGTACAGGCTGAAAGGGCTGCTATTGAAAGATGGCAAAAAACAGTCAAGATTTTCAACTTCTAATCTCATCCTTGACGGCTGTTCATGGTCCCTTAGGATAGTAGAAGAATTTTCTCTGCCCTAATTTCTTCTTTAAATAGCTTGACATTATTCATTGGACATTCAATGGCACTGGACACAGTGCTGCAGGTTAAATTTTATTCTCTGATGATGAAATATTGGAAAAAGGAAAAAAATACGTGCATGTCAAAACAGCTTCTCAGAGTTTGGGAAATAAATCAGCCCTACCTCATGATCCCCAGCTGCCACACCAGGTATGTCTACTGCTTAGTACACTCAAGTCAAAAATCAATTAACCTCATAGTGCAGAAGGTTTAAAATCAAGAGGTCTCTTAAAAATAAAGAGACTCAATTCAAAAACGTAAGAATTTGGGGGTGGTTTCTCTCTTAAGGCCACCATTAAAATAGCACAGTTCTTCGGAGTTGCGTTTCATTTTGTAAATGAAAAGTCCTTCCACGAGAGCTCACTTCTGCCCAAGGTGGTGAGGCAAGGCATCAGGCATGCATTCTGTGTAGCTGGATTGCTGAGAATCGCCGGGCTTTGTTCACTCGTAAAAAGATCTGTGCTGTGGACAGTATTAAACAAACCCCTGGCGGCGGTCCGCTCCCTCCCTCGGCGGGGCTGTCAGGGAGCCGCAGCGGGGTTAGTGCTGTGTGGTGTTAGAAGGTTCACCATGATCCAGGTGAGGTTCCACCCGCGGAAGCTGCACCCTGAGGACCCAGGATGCTCCATGGTGATTATCTTCCTCAAACTTCGACAACACTGGCCGTTGTTTCAGAAAAACCAAGATACTTGGTTTAACTGATCTTTTTCATTAAAATAACCATATTTGTAACATTCTAAGTCCCTCCCGCTCTTTGTGGAAGTCCAGAAGAGCCTAACCCATCTCCCCTGCTTCCTATGGCACAAGCAAGGGGGTCGATTCCCACTGGCCCCTGTGTCAGGCCCAACCCCAAGTAATCAGAGAGGGAGACTGAGGCAGAGAGTAGTCAGCCTTCCCAAGAACACCTCCCAGAAATGCCGGCTGCCTTGACGCAGGAACTACTTATTCTCCCACTATGTCTTCTGCAGGACATTTGTGCTGGGCTCACTGATTATAAACGCAGTGCTTAGACTAAAAATTAAGTGAGGAATACATCAAAGTACAGAAGAGAAAACAATTACTACCAAAAAAGAATAAGATAGCAGGTGCTGTCTAGGATGAAGAGAAACCAGAATCCTGTGCGTGGCTAGTGGGAATATAAATGAGGGAGCCACTATGGAAAACAATATGAATGTTCCCCAAAACTGAAAACTAGAATCACCATATGATCTAGCAATCCTCCTTCTGAGTCTATATCCAAACTGATTGAAATCAGGATCTGGGATGTACTGGCACACCCATATTCAGAGGCACAGCAGTGTCAATGGCCAAAAGGTGGAAAAAACCACCTGGAACAGATGAATAGCTAAACAAAGTGTGCGCACACATGCAGTGGAATACTATTCAGCCTGGCAAAAGAAGAGGATTCTGTTATATGCCACAATATGGATGAGCCTTGAGGACACTGTGCTAAATGATATAAGCCAGTGACAAAAGAGAAATATTGGTTTCACTCACAGAAGGTACTTCCTAGTCAAAGTCACAGAAACAAGAAGTAGAAATGTAGTAGCCAGGGGCTGAGTGAGGGGCAATAGGAAGTTACTTTTTAATGGATATAAAGTTTCCATTGTGCAAGAGAAAAAAGCTCTGTAGATCTGTTGCACAAGAATGTGAACGTACTTAATGTTTCCCAATTGTACACTTACAAATGGTTAGACAGCAAATTCTGTATATGTGAAAAAGAAAAAAAGCATCCACAATTCAATATTGATATACAAGCATGTTAATACCTGGGTTGCACTTAAATTCACTTTTCTCTGTTCCCATTCCCAGCCTGTCTTCCACACTCACGGCTGCCAGGGGTTCTAGTGTTTAAATAACCGCCCATTACTGGACAGCTAATTACTGCTTACTGCTACATATAAACAGCAAAAAACTCCGTTTTCACATTCCTCAAATTTAATATTGTATTCCTTATCTCTGTTTATTCCTTGGAGATTCTTAGTGTGATATTCAGGAAACCTTTTTTCTAAACCTCTCTGATTCTGCATACACATATGTGGGACCCCAAGGACAGAAGAATGGAGGGAGGCCAAAGCAATCATGGGGAGAAGTGAAGATCTCGGTTTGAAAACACTGCTGTTTTCAGCGCAAGGCCCACGAAAAGCGGCCTAGGCCCTGAGAGCGCACAAAAGGTGACCTCAGAGATGTAGGCATCCTGTGCCCAACCTGGACCATGGTGCACCTAGCAAGACGCCCAGAGTCACGCAGCTAAGCACGGCAGGGCAAAGCTCCAGCCCCAGCTTCCTATGCCCTCGACAAGGGGCTTCAGCCACACTGACTGCCTTGGGGATCGAGGCCCCCTGGGCACAGGGAGTTCTTCACCTAAACCGCCAGTTTTTACCTCTAGGGTGGCTGCAGCTTCTCACAGGGAGACTCTGGGCAGTTGGGGAGAAGGCGCCTGCTGCCCACTCCTCTCCATCCTCTGGCCACACTGGACCACTGCTAGGCGCTCGGGAAGCTCCAGGAGGGGCTGGGGCTGGAATGGGGATGCCTGGTGTCCGGGGGACCTGGGCTGCAGGCCTGTTTCCCATGGCAGGTGCGCATGTTTAAAGTGGGGAGACCACTGCCGCACTGGCCCTGCGGGGCTGACCCCACCCCGGTCCTGCAGTCACTCTTGCCCGCCTCTCCCCAGCACGGCTGGTTCTGTAACATTAGTCCTGACAGAGTGACTCACGGCCCAGTTGACTGTATCACCATGTGCTTCTAACAGTGATTAGGCCAGAGTGGGTGGGGCCAGAGCCTGAGTCCAGTTCACCAGGGCTCCTGGGAATGGAGACCCTGGCTGCTGTTAGGGGCGTTTGGCAGCCACACTGGTCACGAGAGGTTGCTCACGGTATCTGCTCAGGCAATTAGGGATGCATCGGAGTCCTTCATTCCGTCAGTTCAGAGCAAGGGCTGCCAAAATGCAGCCCCAAGCGCCTCTTCCCAACCCAACTGGGTTGCGGACAGGAAGAAAAACCTTTAAATATGGAAACACACTACTGGCAATGGCCTTGTTCACGGCTGTCGCATAGATAACCTTCTGCCCGCACCCCACAACAGGGCTAGGGATGAAACCAGCCCGGTGCGTGGGGCCACAGCCCTCTGACCCACCCGGCCCCGGGCACGTGTTCTAACGGCATCTAGAGGGTGAGCAACGCTGGGGGAGTTTACTTTCCTGAGGCAGAGAGGCTGTGCAAACTCTTCGTTTTCTGGTCACACAATCCTGTGGTCAGCTCCAGACCCCAGTGCTTACTCTGGGCCCCGCTCGCAGGCACCCTGCTCCGCACGGTAAGCACAGCCTGCTCTCTCACCAGCCTGGACTGTGCCCACTGTGGGCTGTGCTGCGTCCTCATCTCCAACTCCACCTCGTTCCGGCTGGGACCGGTGTTGTGTTCCCCTGAAGTCCAGCTTCCCGGGTCCCCAGATCTTGGTGAACTTAGAGCATCACAAAGCCACAACTCAGTCGCCGGCTCCACACCCAGCAAGGTCCCCGGCAGAGCTGTGTGTGGCGGGGACATCACGGAAGCAAGCAGAGAACAGGACGGGAGGAGATGCGGCCTGCAGGAAGAGAAAGGCCGCCTACAGCCTGCACGGGGCAGGAGAGCGGATGTGAGGTGAGGAAAACAAACGGTGAGCAAACTCAGGGAGCCAAGCAGGCCGCCCTCATCGCAGTGATGGGGTCCGGCTCCATGGCCTTGGGGAAACTGCCCCGCCTCACTGTGGAGCCCCCGCCACAAGGGAGGGACAGTAAAACCTTGGGCAGAAGGCAGCAATGAGCCCGGTTTATGGGATCGGTGGTTACTTCTGGGAGTAAGGGAAAGCACTCTGGGTGCTTTGGTCCTCATCTGTGCCTTTTTGTGTCTTATTAGTCCATATTTGCAGGAGATGCACAATGTCTCCCTTCCTTGTGTGGGGCTAGTGCATGCACGCAACACACCCTAATGCCTTTTCCATCCCCTTTCCCTCCGCGCACCCCTTGGTCCCCTTTCCCTCTGAGAAAGATCTCTCTCCCTACTTCCTATTATCTATCTTTGATTTTGCTCTTTATTTATACTTTGGGTTTCTCATATAAAAGATCCGTATGATATTTAAGCTTGAGTGTCTGAGCTTGTGCGCTTATTCAACTTACTATTCTGCTCTAAAGGTGCATCCATTTCCTCGTTTAATTGTAAGCAAGTGATGGGTGCAGCAATAGTTTTATTTCAAATCCAGAGATGTTAGAAGAACCTTGAAATGAGTAAGTCCCAGAAGCTCATGGCCAAAGCTGGGCACAGGGCCGGCCAGCAGCGTGGGGGACCCCACAGTAGGAAGGCCCGCACTCAGTTTTTGTTCTCTTGTCATCGTCTTAAGATTAGCAGCAAATTTTTCACAAGAGGCCACGTTTTCGTTTTCATTTTCTAGCGGGCCTTGGGAAGGGTGCTGCTGGTCCTGCAGAAGGCGCTTTCTGTTTTCTGTTAGATACGCACCGACTCACGCCAAGGAGCCGGGTCACTGTGGCGGAAGCTGCAGCACCCTCAGCACACTCAGACCGTCTCTCCCCCTCTCAATTCATCCTCCTTATCTTCTCCAGAACCACTGGGCTGGGACTCCGAGGGAGGAAAGGGCTGCAGGGACGGCGATGTCCTCAGGACTGAGGACAGGAAGCGATCCCTGTGGACGGAAGTGGCTTCTGCTCATCCCTCTTCCTCCCCAGAGTGCACTCTGTTTTTCGATGTGGTTAGGGTTTAATTCACCAAATAAGGATGAAGGATCTCTGCTCTCTCAGTGGTGATACAGCAGGCTTCCGCCAGGAGGGGACTGTTGAGCACTTACTGTGTGCAGCGCTTGGAGCTTTCGAGGATGGAAAGCCGGTGTCCCCAGCCAGCATTGTTTGCAATCATTGGAAAGTCAGGGAAGCAAACCAACCATGCCAACGCAGGCAGCCACCGCCGTCCTGAAGGTGGGCACCGAGGGCTGCAGAGTCCCCAGAGCCAGCATGTGCACCACCACACCCGGCTCTGTCTTTATAAATCATCCGCATGGCACCGCTTGTTATGGGAAAATTCAAGGGTAGCCATCAGGCAGGTCAGGAAAGTTGGATCATGAGAAACAAGTTAGATTCTGTTCTGTTGATAGAGTCACTGAAGAACAGGGGCAAGAAGTACAACAGGGAGCGTTGGGAAGGAAACACAGGCTTTGGAAGGCAATTTCTAGGAAGAGAAAGGTCCCGGCACTTGTAAGAGCCACTACTGCACCTCCGCATTCTGTAGCAGGGCAGCAGTAGCGGCGGGTGGGGCTCCTTGGGAGACAGCTTCCTGGCCAGAGCCTGGACGAGGAGTTCTGCAGGGTGTCTGTCTCCACTGCAAGCTGCTGGGCAAAGACGGGGTCACCTCTAAAAGATGGAGTGAGAAGGGCCGCAGGTTCAGAGTTGGTGCTGCAGAGCTTGGGACTTCGGCGGGCCCCGCAGGTGGGTGCTTCTGGCCAGTCAATGGAGCTGCGTGTTTGGATCTCAAGCTGAAGAGCGACTTGGCAGTCTCTGGCGCCCAGAATTCCGGGGGGGTGGGGCCCAGGAGGTTTTCCAGGAAGAAAGAGGGAGCACAGTGACCGGACAACAGGACCCTTAGGGAGGAACAGTCAGGTCAGAGCTGCAAGATTTGTAAATGGTCCGGGAAAGAGTAGCACCTTGAAACAGAGCTTTAAACTACAGTGTCAGGCCGGCAAATTCAGGGAGGTGAGGCAGGAAACATCTTCAGCGAATGTTTGAAATTAACAGCTGGACATAATTTGGGGGAGAACCTCAATGAAGACGGTTGAGGTGGAGCCGGGAGATTATTCTCGAAGGCTCTCTTGACCCGCTTAGCTTGGATCATCTAAAATGGTACAGGGGATGCTTTCTCTTATTCGCCTTCCAGACACCCGGGCAGAGTGAGCAGGACCGAGCTCCCCTGCAGCGACAGCTCCACCACACGGAGTACGCTCCACACACACTCCTCACACAGCTGGGCAGAGCTGGGCCAGAGTGGAAAAGCCCAGGACTCTGCCGGACACCATGGGCACTATCCTAGATGAAATGTGGCCACACTGGTCCCACTTCACCAAGCCTAACAGTAAGGCCTAAAACGATCAGACTGTTTCCAAATAACTGCATTCTAGAACAAAGTTCCAGAATATTTATAAGAAACAAAATTTACAATAGCTGATCTCTAACCAAAAGCTACCAGGCATGCAAAATGTAGGAAAATGGGACCCAGAGTGAGGAAGGAAAAAAATCAACCAAACGGGCCCAGAAACAACCTCAGTTACAGAGCTGGGAGACCCAGTGCGTAAACATGTGATTACAGCTTGTTCCACGCCATTAGCATTCTGTATCCGCAGCTCTCAGCGAGGGGACACTCAGCACTGTCTGGGGATGCTGAGGGTTTTCACATCAGGGCTTGTGGAGAGACAGCTGCACGTATCGAGTTGAAGGTCTGAGGCTAAAAGCAATACGTGAGATGAAACTAAG
>PVJO010031020.1:0-14813 GCA_004026905.1 Hystrix cristata
TATAATGAAATAGGCATTGTCATTAATCCCCCCTCCCAGATAGTCCACCTCACTTTGAACACACTTATCCCATCGCTCTTTTTACTTTCTGAAGCAGTTCTGGAAGTCCTATTTCGTGAGTGTCTTTAGATAGGCTATGATGCCCTGAGTTGATTCAAAATACCTGCTTTAATGGTCATTCTGACTTTGGAGACGAGCAAGAGGTCACCTGGTGCCAGATCTGGTGATTAAGCTGGATGAGGACAGCCATAATGCTTTTACAAGCCTGCCTTTCTGTTGGATGGCGCTCAACCGTCGCATTCACTGTATTTTTATCATGCCTCATAAAGACACTCACGAGAGAGAACATCCAGAACTGCTTCAGAGAATAGCAAGAAGGATGGGTAAGTGTGTTCAGAGCAGAAGGGAGTATTTTGGAAAGAATCAGTGCTGATGTGTCTTTTACTGTAACAAATTTTATTTTTGTTTTTTTGGTTTTTGGGGGGTTTTTTGGTGCTGGGGATCGAACTCAGGGCCTTGCGCTTACAAGGCAAAGACTCTAACCACTGAGCCAAATCCCCAGCCCTACTGTAACAAATTTTAAAAATTTAAATATGTACCATGATTCTGATCCCACTGTGTGTTGCAGGGAGCACTTCTCTAAACACTCCTCTCCTGGAGTGCAGCTCGAGCACAGTGCTTTGCGGTGGGTGCCAGTGAAGTCGATAAATATTTCTCATGCCTTCCCTGGGATAGGCAAGGTAAGAGAACCAGACATAAATCACCCAGCGCTGTCCCAAGAAGGAATTTAGTAAATGTTTGATGACTTGGATAGAAATTTTGAGAGATCAGTTCTAGTTTACCAAAATTCCACAGCACTTGGCCTGCCCGCCCTTAGGCAGCCGTCTCTCTGGAGCCTGCAGCGGCCTCCCCTGGCGGCGCCATCCCACACCTGGGATAGGCAGGTGACTGGTCCACTGCTGCACCCCTCGCAGCACCTGGCAGGTGCCAAGCACACTGTGCACACTCACCATACACCGTATGTGCCTGGACCAGGTCGCACACTCTCAGAGGAGTCCACATGGCACATCCTGCCCCTCCACCTGGCACACAGGGACTCTGGCAGAGGAAGGGGAGGCGCTCCGGGTCCTAGAGCCAGAGAGGCAGTCAGGAAAATGACCCGATTCCATATACGCTCTTCACAAAGAAATTAAATCCCTAAACTGGACACTGAGGCACATACCTGTAATCCCAGCACTCGGGAGGCTGAGGCAGGACTGCTGTGAGGTCAAGGCCAGCCTGGATACATAGTGAGAACCTGTCTCAAAAAAAAAAAAAAAAAATTAAATCTCTAGTTGGAAGAGAGAGTTTAATTCAAACAAATGACTTTGAAGACAAATATGGAAACAGCCCCGTCTCATCTCTTTTGACTTTGAATTTTAAAGGCTACTGAGCACAGTGTTGTATTATATGTAACAAATGTATGTGTACAGACACACTCCCTTGTGCATATGTGTATCCATCTGCAGCATTAATCCCTGTAATAGATATATAAGTGTATGAGTGTGTATATAGCATTTTTGTACATCTATATATTATACACGGCTTTGTATACATGCAGATGACATACACAGTGTAAGCATGAGCGTATAAATATAAATAACATACAAATAGATACTGAGACTTACAACAGGGTTATGTCTTAATAAATCACAAATTCAAAATATCCCAAGTCAAAAATGTATTCAAAGCCAGTCTCAGTGGTGCACACCTGTAATCTGAGCACTCGGGACATGGAGACGAGAGGAGTCTAAGTTCAAGACCAGCCTGGGACGGATGGCTAAACTCTGTCTTAAGCACTTTTCTCTTCACTGGGACAAAATACCCTATACCCACAACTAAAAGGAGAGGTTTGTTCTGGCTCACATCAGTCCCGGTCTGCTGGCTGCAGGGCAGGAAGGCAAGGCAGCGGGGCACAGCAGAAGACAGCTGCTCGCCTCTGGGCAGCCCTGAAGCAGAGGAAAGGGGCAGCTGGGGTGGGGGAGAAACCACCCAGGCCACGCCCACAGCCCCGCCTCTCCCCAGGCCCCACCTCCTAGCCGCCCAGTCAGCTCATCAGTGGACTAGTCCAGCCTCAGCCCAGCATCTCCAGGACCCAGTCATCTCCCAAAAGCCCTGCTTATGAGCACTTGAGTCTTGGACGGGGGCATCCAGATATAAATCCTAACACATCTCAAAAAAGAATGCGTGTAAACCGAGCAGGGCGCCTCATACCTGTGGTCTCAGCACTCCAGGAGGATCACAAGTTCAAGTCCAGCCTTGAACTTGAATAGAGAATGAGACTCTGCTTCCAAAAATAAATAATACATAAATAAATGTATTAATACCCCTAGCCTGCATTTAATACATAGTAGGTATCTCACAATCAGCTGCCTGACGGAACTGTGGCTTGTTGCTGCCATTCAGCATCCGAGAAAGGATCACACCGCGTACCCTTGGCCAGGAAAAGAACAAAACTCAAGACCTGAAATGCAGTTTCTACTAAAACCACACTGTACGTTGAAAGCTGTATGTGAATGTATATGGTATGTACACACAGACACACACATGTAAGTTCAGACATGGGCTGGCCAGTTCCTGGGTTGGACTTTAACAGTCTTATTTGTTGCTCCCAGGGAAAGAATCCATCCCGCTAAAACCTGAGTCTCGGCGCTCCTGTTGGAGGGAAGGAGAGTCCTTGTACCTTAGAGATAGGCGCTGCTGTGTGGTCTGCAGAGCACGCTGCCCTCCCTCCTGTTCTCCATTCCCGGGTCCCTGGCCACACCAGCACAGCGCTGTGTCAGTCCATACTGTGATGGGGGAGAATGGGGCGAAGGAAGATCCGGGTGCATCTAAACAGCAGCAGCAGCCAGGGGTGCACCCCAGGCAGAGAGGCAGGAGAGCCCTTGGTCACCCCGATGTAGATGGGTGAGGAAAGAATATGGGACTTGCTCCAAGCAAATGGGTAAGGGCCCAGCCAAGGAAACACCAGTTCATTGCCCCTGGTCCTTGCAGCCAGATCTGCCCCTACTCCAACCCAAGTGCTAGCCTGGAGCTGTTGAGATTTAAGGGAGTTCCTGCTCCACCCAGGTTTGAAACCAATTGAGAGAGTCACAGAAGTCAGACTAATGCAGATTGAGTGGGAGGCTGAGGCAGGAGGAGCCCAAGATGGAGACCAGCCCGGGCATCTTACTACTCCCAAAGTCTGGGGTGGGGGTATATTTAGGTATGCAGTAAGAATGTGCTTTCCAAATGGATGCACCTGGAAAATATAATACTGAGTGAAATAAATCAGACACACAAGCTTAAATACCACATGGTATTGCTCATTTGACTGAGGCAAAGAAATGATAAAGGATGAATAGAAATGGACAAGGGGGGAAAAAAAGGAAAGAAATGGACAAGGGGACAGATCTCATCCAATAGGAGACGTCCAAGGAAACAAGGAGAAGGGGTAAGGAGGGGAAGGGGAAGTGAGAGAAATAAAGATGCACCACGTACAGGATCCAAATAACTCCAGTCAATGTAAATATATGCTGTAATGTGAGCTAAGACAAATAATAGCAACAAGTATGTAAAAGGCAACAAGAAATCACAGGAGGAGGGCAGAGCAGGAGGGAAGATGAAGGGAACTAGAAAAAAAAAGCTGTAATTTGTACATGTAACTACTCCTCAAGATGATTGTAAACTGCTAGAATTGCAAACATGTACTAATTTTAAAAAAGGAAAATTAAAAACAAACAAACAAAAAAGAAAGTATGACCCCAGGAACTGGGCAGACTTTCCAACCAGTCCCAGGCAACAGTCAGTGCTTACTGGCCCACCACAGAGGTGAGGCTGCCCAGTGACGAGGATGAAGGAGCAAAGCAAAGTGGGGGCCAGTCCCCAGCAAGGGAGAAACGGAGGCACACAGCTCCACTCCCTCAGCCAAATTCATCACTCTGAGACAGGAGATTAGGGCATGGCAGAGCTGGCTGGGGAAGGAAGTGTGACCAGTTCATTACAAAGCCCCAGCACACAGGCAGAACGGTTCCCAAGCCCTCCCAGCAGGTTTTCAATAGGAGGCCTGGACCTGACATCAGCCTGAGAAGTGGGCAACGCAAAAGGACAATCCACATTGAGTTTTTGACACCATGCACCCTCTTGCATGGCGGCCCACCTTCACGCTCTAGAGTGTACATTTTTCCTTTTACTCGGCCCAAACTTGCTCTGCAGAGCCTGTTTCTTTTCCTACCTTTAATAAACCTTAGCTACCATTTGTGCTCGTCTCAACCAGTTTGTTGCTCAGGACAGAAAGAACTCAGATGCCACCTCTAGAAGGAGACTCAAGCGCCCCAAACCCGGGACAGTTCTACTGAGTTACCCAGTTTCTCCTGGAAAGGATGAGCTGAAGGCTACAGAAAGGCCAGGAAAGTTAGTGCAACAGACGGCCCTCTACATGGAAGGAACACTGTGGGTGAGGAGTGAGCCTCCCTGGACACCAAGCAAGTCCCAAGCCAAGTCCCAGGGACAGTGGAGATTCTCTGAGAGGCACAGGACAGAGGCGCCAGACCAGGCAGGTTTTGGTGTCCAAGGTGACTGCCTGCCAACCTCTTCCCCATCACAGGAAGAAGAAGCGGAACACAATCAAAAGTCCCTCTTCCTCCTCCTCCTCCTCTTCCGCCTTGTTCTCTTCTTCTTCTTCCTCCTCCTCCTCTTCCTCCTCTACTCCTTCCTCTTCCTCCCCTGCCTCTTTTTTTTTTTTTTTTTTTGGGTGCTGGGGATCAAACTCAGGCCCCTGCTGTTGCTAGGCAAGCGCTCTACCACTGAGCTACACCCCCAGCCCAACCAAAAAGACTTTTTTTTTTTTTTGAAATAGGGTCTCACCATGTAGGCCACAGTGGTCTGGAACTCACTGCCTCAGCTTCCCAAGTGCTGGATTACCAGCATGTGCCACCATGCACAGCTACAAAAGCACTTTAAAATCTCAGATTTCATATTAGCCTTCAGAGTTTGAAGAGGATTGTGGTATAATGGGAAATATATTTGGCCTCTGTTCCCAGTTCTGTCACAGAGTCTCTAAAATCCTTAAAATTTCCCGAGTGACAGGAGTGTCCTGCTATTCATAAGGAGGCCCTTTTGGTCACACTTGGCTTTATCTACTGTGGTGATTTAGGGTGGAGCCCCTGGATAGTCTCAAACCAAGTGAGTTGAAGGTTGAAACTCCCAGCCCCACCCACTGGCCTCTGGGGAAGAGGGGAGACAGGATATTAAGTGTCTAAAAACTCTTGGGCCAGGTGTGGTGGCACATGCTTGAAATCTCAGCACTCGGGAGGCTGAGGCAGGAGGATCGCTGCAAGTTCAAGGCCAGCCTGGACTACAAAGCAAGACTCTGTCTCCAGAAAACCAAAAAATAAATGAAAATTTAAAAAGAAAGAAAAAAGAAAACCTCATGAACAACAAGATTGGATGACATTCCATATTCCTGAATATGTGGAGGTTTCCAGGTATCCCCTGGCATCTCCCAGAAGGCGTGGAATTTCAGGGACACTCCAGGCCTGTCTCTCTCTCTCTCATTCTTTCTTTCTTTCTTTCTTTTTGAGACAGGGTCCGTCTTTGTAGTGTAGGCTGGCCTCGAACTCACTATGTAGTCCAGGCTGGCCTCAAACTCCCAGCACTCCTGCCTCAGCCTCCCGAGTGCTGGGATTAGAGGCAGGAGCCACCACACTTGGCTGTCTCTTTTATATATATATCCTTTATAATAAACCAATGTATGTAAGTATTTCGTGAGTTCTGTGAGCTATACTAGCAAATTAATCAAATCCAAAAAAGGACGGCGAGAACCCTGTTTTAATACAGTTGGTCAGAAGTACAGGTGACAATTTCCCACTTGCAACTGACATCAAGATGGGGACAGTCTTGTGGGGCTTGACCTGACCTTGAGACCCCTGAGCTGAACCCTGCTGGTCAGGGAGGGTGGAGGCGGGAGAAATTGTTTCTTTCTTTAGAGAATCTAGTGAGTGAAGCTCAGAGTACATTTTTGGGTTCACAAAGCTCAGCCTTCCACTATAATATTCACTCATGCATTCACTCAAAAACCATCTTCATTGAGCTCCTACAACACAGGAGGCCCTGCTCTATGTGCTGGGGACAGAGGCACAGCCCAGGCTCCGAGAGATTTATGAGAATTAGCTGAGCATCTATTATGTACCCCATGCTCCAAGTGCTCATACCTCCAAGGCTGCCCCTCCAGCCTACTGAATACCACAGTACTGAGAAAGAACTGAGCTCAAAACACTTGAAAGTTCAGATCCCTTTACATGAAGGAGAGATTTCTTCACAGATTGCCTGGGGGTGGTGGGCAGTTGAGAAAAACAAAGTAAGTGGCAGATTTGATGAAGTCAAACTGCATGCCTCTCATGGAAGATTGCACAAATTCTGAAAAAGGATTGGTGAATGTCACCCTCAGGTAGGTAAAACCTACCTAGAAAAACCACCAGCCATGGGTTGAAGAATGTTAAAGGGGCGAGGCTCTGCACCCCACCCTTTAGGGGCATGACTGCAGACCTGCCATGGCTCCCAGAGAGATGGGGCTGTACATTTTTAGACACCACAGAAAGAGTCCTTGCTGCCTGGGTTCCTCCAGAGCACTGTACTTTTTGATAAAATTTTAAAACAACACAGCAGGCAAAAGAATAAAGGCTTTTCCTGCCTTTCTTCTCAATATAACTGTTCATGAAGGGCAGAGAGCCAAAACGTTCGTGTCCAGAAACTCAGGTGCTATTTGTAGCTCCCTAATGAGCAAAACTTTCTGGACATTTACTCAGCCATTCATCTTGTTATCGCCAAACCTCCAGAACACGAGGATGGGCACGTAGTAGGTATTCAGTGAGGGCTTACTGAATGGATTGGTGGATGGCTGGCTGGCTGGCTGGCTGGCTGGCTGGCTGGTTGGATGGATGATGAGGCAATGAATGAGTGAAATATCCCAGAATTCATCCACAGTCCATCCAACTTCCACCAGCATAGTGACTTCAGCACTGGTTAGTAGTAACTATCTTGTTTATACTCCATCAGTGACTGGCAGTAGAGTTCTTATGCGCTGAACCATAAGAAGAAACTGAATAGAGACATTAAATGGGCCCATTCAAAAATGGACTGAAGGCTGGGCATGATGGTGCATGCTTGTAATCCCAGCACTCAGGAGGCTGAGGCAGGAGGATCTCTGGGAGTTTGAGGCCAGCCTGGACTACATAGTGAGTTCAAGTCCAGCCTGAACTACAGAGTGAGACCCTGTCTCAAAAAACGAACAAATGTTACAGTGCTTGCCTTCCAAGTACAAGGTCCTTAGTTTGATCCCCAGCACCAAAAAAAAAAAAAAGGATGGCTAGCCAGGTGTAGTGGTGCACACCTGGAATGCCAGCTACTCAAGAGGCCGAGGCAAGAGGATTGCAAGTTCAAGGCCAGCCTGTGCAACTTAACAAAACCTTGTCTCAAAAGAAAAGTTTTGAAAAGGACTGGGGGAGAGTGATAATTTTTTAAAGGGCTGGGGCTGTGGCTCTGTGTTCAAGCACTTACCTAGCACATGCAAGGCCCCGGGTTCTACCCCCGGTACCTCAAAAGAAAAAAGAGAAACTACTGATTCCAAGAAACCGAGAACCAGAGAGATGGAAAAGGAAGAGATGGGGAAGTCCAAGAGCCACATTCAGGTCAGTAACTGCCTCAGCTCAGTCACCACGGGAGTGGCGACTCACCGAGGAGAGTCGGACTACATGCGCCTGCTCTGAGTCACTGCCCGATTCCGCCTTCATTTTTCCATCTGTGCATTTAGGGTCCCCAGTCTAACAATATGCCAACAAGCTGCTGTCCTCCCTCGTCTCCTTGGTCCCAGCCCTGCGCCGCAGGAGACGGTCACACAGCGGGCCGCACGTGACCCAGACCCGAAGCTCTCCGGCCTTCCCGCTTCCCTAAATGGCAACGTCGCCTCTCAGACACTCGGGCCTGAAGTCACGCTCGAATTTCCTTCTCTCTCAGACATGTGTTCAAACCACCACCAAGGTGTAAACGTCTCACTCAACACGAATTCAAAGTCTGTATCTTCTCCTTGTCTCCGTCAGCCACCACGTCGCCAGAGTCTCACAAGTACTGAGGTCATTCCCCAACAGACCTTAGGCCTCAAGCAACCATCGACAGGACAATGTGAATAAATGCCCCAATCCGCATTCCCTTCAAATGGAGTAACATGTCCCATCTTCCTCAAGGGCCCCTGAGCACTCGAGAGGTTAAGGTCCAATTGTCCACAGCAAAACTTGTATCAGAAGTCTTCCTTCCCGGCCCTGCCTCGGCTCCCCACTTCTCTACTGCTGCTTCTTCATACAACCTCCCAAATAAACTATTTTGACTTAGTCTCCTTCTGGAGGAAATGCATAGAGGCAGTGTCTCCATATCATACCACGGCCTTTAGGGTCAAGATCAAAATCCTTAACTCTTCTTAGAAGTCCTTCATGATGCCCCTACAAACTTCTCCACGTTTATTTCCCATCATGCTGGACAACGGGCACCAATGTCCCATCATGCAACACTGGTGCCTGCTGCCTCCTTTCGACTCCTCGAGCACTCTAAGCCCTTTCCCACCTCAGGGCCTTTGCATATTCTACTTCCTTGACCTGGGACACCCACACCCAGCTCCTCACATGCCTACCTACCCCGTTTCCTCCAAGTTGCAGCTCAAATGTTCTTCCTCTAACAGGCCTTCTTCTAGGAACCCATGTGCACTAGATTTTATTTCCTGCGTGGCACTTAACATAATTTGTAACCTTCTGTGTGTTGCTTATCCAAGGTCTGTCTCTCTGCCAGATTGGAAGCTCCAGGAAAACAGATCTCAAAAAAAAAAAAAAAAGACAGAGATCTTTTAAAAAATCTTTTTAGCTTTTTCACTAGGATATAGCAGAAGGCCTGGCACATTAGAAGGCACCCACACTTTTATTTACTTATTTTTTAAAATTGAACAGACACAGTCCTTCCCTTCAAGGAGCTCACAGTGTAGTGGAAGACGCTTGTGAAGTGTCAGAGGCCAGAGAGCCGAGAAGCACAGAGTCCCGGGTGTGGCAAAAAGGAATGGCCCCTCGTTTGGCTGATCCAGTAGCCTCCAGGTTCCATGTGGCACGAAAAATGGACAAATCCATCTTGCTCAGTTTGAAATCCTCAGCGCTGGGTTAGATTAATAAATACCTATTACTTTGAATGAATGAATGAATGAGTGAAAATGAATAAACAGATAATTTTACTCTCTTTCTGAGTCACATCAAAACAATCAACTCCAAATTTGGGTTTAAAGCTTTTAAATATGTTCAAACACTGAAAATAATCAAAACACCAAGTCACAAGGGAAACATAAAGGAAATCATAATACATCCTCTTAATTGAAAAAATATTTAGCCATTAAGAAACGTATCAGTGAACAATTTGTAATAAGATAGAAAATGTACTGCAGTGTTAAATACAAAGTGCCAATATATAAAAGGGTCTGTAAACAAGCAAGTCTTCAGATGTTTTCCTTTTTTTACTACATTTTACTCTTCTGCAGATTCCAAACAGTCTATAATAAAGCACAATACTTTTATAATTAAAACAACAATTAACTTTTTTTTTCAAATGAGCAATAGATTACAGATCTGGCTAGGAATTCTAGAAATCAAAACAAAGGCAGAATTAGTATGCCAACATTAGTATTTGCTTTGAAACAATAACCAAATAGGAAAAAAAATATATATGGGTATACAATAAGTCTCATTTGTCTCTCTCTCCCCAGTAAAGATCTTTTTATTTTGGTTTTGGTTTTGGTTTTTTGAGACAAGGTCTCACTGTGTAGTTCAGGCTGGCCTTGAACTCACTATGTAGCCAGGCTGGCCTTGAACTCAAGATGATCCTCCTGCCTCGGCCTCCCAAGTGCTGAGATTATAGGTGTGCATCACCACACCTGGCCCCCCCAATAAAGTTTTATTTCTTTTTTGTGGGGGGGGCGGTGCTGGGGATTGAACTTGAGGCCTTGTGCTTGCCTAGGATAGGCACTTGAGCTAAATCCCCAACTCCAGTAAAGTTCTATTTCTAAATTAGTTTACATATGTATTCAATTCACTTTAACATGATTCATCCTATCATGGCAAACAGAAGCATATATTCTGACGCACAAACAGCAAATGGCTCTCAGGTCTTGTTTTTCAGGAATGAAAAGAACTAAACCTTAAAAGGGTGGTTGCCATAAGGCAGCCTTCCAGACATCCCCTACGGGTCCCACCTCTCTTAGAGTTCCCCCTCTCAAGCATGGCCTGGATTGCGCTTGGCCAACACATTGGGTTGCTCAAGACAAGGGTGTTCCCAGGACATGGCTCACAGCGCTAACAGCAGGGATGAGTTGCTCACCATAGCTGGACCTAGTGACTCCCTTCCAAACAGCGGTGTTGCGCTTTATATCTAGACATCCTCCAAGGGCCTCGTGCACTCATAGGTGGGGCTTTTGGAAGGCGACTGGGTCATGGGGGCTTATGGCCAACTTGCTGTTGGCGGGTGGGGTCTGGTGGGAAAAGACGAGTCAGTGGCCCACTAGGGTTCATCTCCATCCCCAGCTCCCCTGCCCACGCTCTGCTTCCTGGCTGCCATGACGCAAGCAGCTCTTCTCCGCTACACCCCTCTGCCCTGCTGTCCTGCCTTGGAGCCAGCCAACCTCGGACTGCAAACATGAGTCAAAATAAACCACTCTTCCTTAATTCGTTGGTGCCGGGTGTTGTGTCTCAGCAACAAGAAAGTGAACGATATGAAAGGAATACAGCAGAAGAGCTGTACTGTGGTTTCCAAGGTGGTAATAAAAGGATGGGGGCCTCTATGCGGTCCCCTCAATCCGTGTCCACTTGCTCTGGTAGATGCCGACTGCCCTGATGTAACAGGATTAGTGAGACAGGAGTTGGATTCTATTAGGGAGTGAGGACAGCGGCCCCAAAATGGAGTCTGCTCAGTCACGACCCTCCAGGGATCTTACAACCATCTGCCAGGTGTCCCTCACCTGTCTGAGAGGAGACATCCCCAGGGCATGACCAGCAGGCCACTGGCTCAAGGGCGCATGGGCCTGCATGGGCACAGCGTGAACACTGCATATATTGGACCCTAAAAAGTATGTAGTCTCCAATAGGGTAGAGAGCATATCACTCACAAAACAGCCTGAGCCCCCTTCTAAACCTCTTATAAGCTCCTAGACAAGGAGCTCTCATGGGTAACCTACTCAGAACCCCCTCCAGGGTAATAGGAGCTTCACTTCCTTTCCTTTACACGTTTGAAATAAACTTTCTTGCACTCTACGTCCACCAGCAATTTCATTCTTTGTCACCATGGGACCCGACCCCGGCTTTCTGGTAAGTGGTATGAGGCTGCACCGTAGAGAGGCACAAGTGAGTGAATTGGAAAGCAGGTCTGAGGCTGGCTGATGGCCTGAGGAATGAGATTGGACATCCCCGGTCAGGCCTTCAGACCACTACAGTGCCAGACCACACCCGATTGCAGCCTTGGGAGGGGCTCTGACCAGATCCCACCTTCAAAGCCGCTCCCAGATTCCTGATCCTCAGATGCTGTGTGTAACAAATGTTTTTGGGTTTTGCCACTGCACTTTGGGGTTACCTGTTACACAGCATGGATAACTGGTACCGTTGTGATAGATCAGATGTTCAGCCCAAGGTATGAACTATTTTCGAGCCTACAGTACAGTTTAAAATGAGTTTACCGCACGAACTATAACTATTCTGCCACCCACATTTATATAAATAGCAGAAGCATAACATTCTGTTGGCCCACCACTACCCCGCTGCAAATATCCAGATCACATCCTTGCCCCTGTGTAAGTAAAAAATTGGCAAGCAGTCTCTTCACTTTCTGTTTGTCTCTAAGCCCAACATAAAACCAGCACTGATGATTATTATGATCAGTGTATCAGTTGATGTGAACTTCACAGACTCATACAATCTGAGAGTCGTGGGATTAGAGACAGCTCAATGAGAGTTCTCTGATAATAAATTTTAACAGAGGTAAACCAGGTATGTGGAGCATGCCTGTAATCATAGCACTCTGAAATCACAGCAGAGACAGGAGAATGGCAAGTTTGAGCCTGGGCACCTCAGTGACTTAATGAGATCCTGTCTAAAAATAAAAAATTGTAAAAAGGGATAAGGATACAGCCAGGGAGAAGGCCCTGGATTCAAACCCCATACTGGGAAAAAAGGTAGGAAGGCAGGACAGAAGGAAGTGAGAGAGAGAGAGAGAGAGAGAGACGGAGATTTAGTAACGATACAAACTGTACGTTTGACTTGAGAGGAGATCTTCAGTACTTTTCCCTACCAAAGAAAAAGCTAACAGAGGTAAGAGCTTGCTGAGCTCTCTCATAACAGAAATCTTCAATATAGACTAGCGAAATATACTGAATGTACATTCTCATATCCATTGCCACCCTCAAAGATCATCAAACCGAAGGACAAGTTGGATTCATCTCTTACCTCCCCTCCTTCCCACCTCCCACAACCTTAACCTCCATCCAGCCCTTTTGGCCTATTTTGAAACAAAATTCAGGGATCATATAATTTCATCCATAAAATCTCAGCTATAACACTTAACTCTAACTTGTACCTTTTTTTTAGCTTAAGAGTGTCATTCTTACACCTGTAATGTTGAAAATAATAATTCCCTGTCATTAAACATCCAGTGCATTTATTTCTCTGATTATCTCATATTTCATTTGCTTGTTTGTTTTACAGCTGACTGTACAAATCAAGATACAAACAAGGTCTACACTTGCCTGTAGTGGATACATTTTTAAAATCTGTCCAAATTTACATTTTCCTGCTCCATCTGCTTCCACTTATGGGCTCCTGGGTTATGCCACGCCCTGCACCCAGGTTATGTTTTTGAGACACTTTCCAAGCCTTGTGAACAGTTTTCTGATTTCCAACAGTGACTCATCTCCCCTACCAAACAAGTACCACCCTGGACACCTGCCTTTCAGTGACTTCAGGAGGTGCGCTTGGACTCAGGTCGGCTGTACAGGATGAGCGCTCATGGGCGGGAGAGGGTCTGATGCTACCTTGTGCTGGAAGAGATAAGCGTCAATTTTACACAATGATGCAACACTTTGTAAAAACTGCTACCTGGGGATTTTTAAGAAAATCAGTAAATATTTTGCTTTGCTGCTTCTGCCTTTGCCATACCTTTTCAATAATAAATACGAAATGGAAAAAATGTTTCAACACCAATATACATGGGTTACAGCCTGGCGGTGGTGGCCCTTCTCCCTAGATGCCTTAAGATTACTTTCAAATCCTTCCCTGTAAAGTGAGGTAAAACTAATAGCTTCACAGAAAAAAATCTCGCTGAGACCTCTTGTCAAGTCTCTCCCAAGTCAAGCCACCCCTGTGGCGAGTCGGTGTGAAAACTCGGAGAGTAAGAGATACCTGTGAATTTCTCTGGGTCTCCGGGATGCTCTGCCAGGCAAGCCGAGAACACGCCTGAGCCTGGCTTGCCACACTGGACCCAGGAGGAAGCTCTTTCTCAGCGTCCACCTGTGCCGCAGGCCCAGCTCCCCTGGGCTGGCACCTCAGCCTTGCTCCTAACACCTGGATGGGCGAGTTCTGCACCGTGGAGGCGTGGGCCTTATTACCGCTGTCCCTGTGGTGCATGCTTGGGATTTGTCCAGTGCACCAACAGGCAACAGTTCGAAGCAGGCTTGATGTCGACTTTCAATGGCTTGAGTCAATTAACAAGAGATTCCAAGCTGGCCAGGAAGGTCTGGCTGCCAGAAAGTTCCTGGAACAACGGCTGGAATAAAACTAATAAAAACAATTACAGAGCAATTTGTGAAAATGTCAAGTGCAACGCAAACACACAGACTCTTGTAAACCTCAACCTGAACTTGGGGAGGGCAGGGCCGGACCACCCACAGGATGGCAGAGGTGGGCGACATCAACCTTCTTGCCAGAGTTCGGGTCTTTCCAAATCTCCTCACTCTCTGCTCTGCCACCCTCCACCCCCTCCCTCACGGCCCAATGACTTCAGCCAGACGTCTGAGTGGTCCACTCCTCTGCCTAAGCAGACCCTCCCTCCACGCGACCACACCCTTCTTCCATGGGTATTTGAGGTGGCCCAACACAGTGAGTCTAATCACTTGTTTAAAAACAGCAAAGGACCAGGCGTGGTGGCGCACGCCTGTAATCCTGGCATGTGGGAAGCCGAGGTAGGACGTTCACTGTGAGTTCAAGGCCAGTTTGGGCTACCTAGTGAGCTCAAGGCCAACCTGAACTACATAGGGAGAACCTGTCTCAAAAAAAAATTTTTTTTTTAAAATCAGCAGCTTTTGGAAGACACATTGCCAAAGAGCATTGCAGCCTCTAAAGACATTCAGAACCTTAGCAAGTCAATGTGATGATTCCAGGCCCAACAACTCAACCCTTTCTCATCTCTGCCCTTCCTTTCAATGGTTCGAGTGTACTTAGCACTGTTGACACAAAAGCAAACACTTCTCCTCAAGACTTAGATGAACTTTGTGTAAGCTCACAGTTGAATCAGCTACAGAAAGTCGCAGAGGTAATTAACTGATAAAAGGCCATAGCTTAGCTTATACACAGACCAGGGGACAGCCCAGGTCACAACTTTGTTGCTACTTTATGTGTTGAACCAAATGGCTGCCTCAGGACCCCTAAACTCTACTGGACTAGGAAGATGGGAGAAATAACCTAAATTAGAAAGGATTAAATAAACGAAAATTAGCTTTTTTTTTTTTTTTT
>PVJO010031021.1:0-14807 GCA_004026905.1 Hystrix cristata
TTTCCAGCACCATTTGTTAAATAGGCTATCCTTCTTCCAATGAGGGTTTTTGGCTTCTTTGTCGAAGATGAGGTATTTGAGTGTGCCTGGGGTTATTTCTGCATCCTCCAATCTATTCCATTGATCCTCAGGTCTGTCTTTTTGCCAGTACCATGCTGTCTTTAATACTGTAGCTTTATAGTATAGTTTTATGTCTGGGTAGGAAGAACCAACATCGTGAAAATGGCTATACTTCCTAAACTACTATACAGATTTAATGCAATTCCAATCAAGATACCACTAACATACTTCAAAGAATTAGAGAAGACAATCATGAATTTCATCTGGAACCACAAGAGACCAAGAATAGCAAAAACGATCCTAAGCTACTCTATGTCTTTAAAATGGTCCATATTGCCAGGCGCAGTGCTGCAAGCCCGGAATCCTGAGTACTCAGGAGGCTGAGGCAAGGAGGATCACAAGCCTGAGGCCGATTTGGGCAGCTCAGACACACTGTCCCAAAGTAAAAAAACAATGAAAAGGCCTGGGGATGTGGCCCAAGGATGCGGCCTGAGGCAGGGCGGGCTCACCCCTGTGGGCAGCTACAGTCCAGGCAAGTTAGGCAAGCCCGACAACCCCAACTATCACCCTAAAGTAACAGGAGCTTCCTAAGCCCATATCCTCAATGAGAATGTGCCGGGTAAACACAAGTCCCTCCTGTGCTCCCTTGGCAGCATCATTTCGGACCTGCTCTTCCTGAAGAAGCCCCGCTGCACACATGACTGGACTGAGAGGTAGTCTAGAGGGCACTGGGGCGGAGAGCACACGCGTGGCAAGATAAGCCACTTGCACACAGTCGTTTCCAGGTTTATTCGAAATTGAAACAGAAAGAAAAGCTATTCTTCATTTAACCCTGTATTTGAGAATTAATCAATTTGTGAAAACACTGATACTTGTTAATTACATAATCTACCTTAGACTTAATCATACAACGTATCTCTTCAAAAATTAAAGTATGCTGCTTTTACCATAGCAAAAACAGAAATAGTCCTCAACCGTTTTTCTGAGTGTTTCAATTTCCACAGCATCCACACTCATCCGATTTGCCTGGGCTGTAGATTTCATTTTATGCATCTCTGCAGCCTTTTCTTCTTCTTCAACACCTGGAAAATAATCAATGATGCTGACGTAATGGTCCATACCCATAAGCTTATGATTCAGTTTTTATTAAGAATATTTTTGCCAGGCGTGGTGGTGCATGCCTGTAATCCCAGCTCTCCAGAGGCTGACGCAGGAAGATCGCTGCAAGTCTGAGGCTAGCCTGGGCTACAATAGTGAGTTCAAGGTCAGATTGGACTATTACACAGTGAGACCCTGTCTCAGAAAGAAAAAGAGTATTTTTTTCTGTATTCTAACATTCATGATTTTTTCTAAAGAAAACACCAGTAATACCAGCCACTCAGTATCCTGACACAGGAAGATTACAAATACTAGGCCAGACTAGGCAACATAGCAAAACTGTCTCAAAAAAACAAAGAAAAGGACTGGCAATGCATCTCAGAGGTAAAACACCCTGGAACGAACGCACACACATGGGCGCGCACACACACACACACACAGAGGATGGGGGGGCTTCTGTTCTGAGACAGGGTCTCGCTGTGCAGTTCCAGCTGGTCCTGAACGCTCACTACGCCATCCAGGCCGGCCTCAGACTCACACAGTGGGACCCTGTCTCAGAACAGACAAAACTGCAAAATGTTAAATTATGGGGGTGACACTTATTTCCATTAGACAGCACTTCCCTAAACACCCACGAAGGACTCAGAATTCTCCCAAAGAGTTCCTAAAAGTAGCCATACAACTATTCTTTCATTTGCAGTATTCAATACATTTTAAGATATTCAACATTTACAGTAAGACAGCCTTTGCACGAGATGATTTTGCCTGACTGTAAGGGTCTTGCACACACTGAAGGGCGGGCAGATTTACCTATAATGTACAAGAATCTGGGCATATTAAGTGCACTTTTTGCTTCCAGTATCTTCAACCTACCATGGGTTTATCAGGATGTAACCCATCCTAAACTGAGCACCTGTAATGGGCACTAGGCGACAGCCTAAGACTATTTCCCGAAGCACCAAATTATTGAAACAAAAACACTGTGTGAACACCAATATGGAGGGACTATACCCTGCGGCCTAGGACAAGTCCCTGAAGGAGTGGCCCTCCGCAGGGGGCACCGCTCAGGCACTGCAGCACAGGAGGGCTGAGCACGGCTGCCAGGCAGATCACAGGAGTCCCGGGCAGGCAGCCCAAACAACACCGTTTGTACAAACGTCAATACATGAACACAGTCAAGCCCTAAACATGTCTCAGGATTTGAGAAACACTGACAAAATTTTAAAAATAGACTACTACCAGGGTTGGGGATTTAGCTCAAGTGGTAGAGCACCTGCTTGGTAAGTGCTAAGGCCCTGGGCTCGATCCCCAGCACTGAAAAAAAAAAAAAAAAAGAAGAGTTGAGTTCATCCTAAAATTAATGACTTAAGCAGGACACTTTATTTACACACGACCTGCTCCACTTATCATGAGCAGCACCTAAGTGGATAACAGAATTTAAGTTTGGATCTTAGTGGCCTATGTAATTACGTGCCTATAAATATTCCTACCTCGTTTCCTTTCCACGCTTAATAAAATGCTGTATCACTGACTGAGCGAATGTAAGACCTATGGAAAGTGTTAAGGTGGACACGTATACAACCAGCCATACTGTGAAAGGTCATAACTATCAACATTCTGTTAGAATGACCCTCCCCAGATGCCAAAATGGCCGTTGCTGGTTTCTCACAAAGCCCCTTCCCCCCGTCTCTATGTCAGAATCTCCCGCCAAAACAATGACCCTTCCCCCCGACTAGGGTCCTCAACTAGGTCCGTCGCGCCAATTTGCCCAGGGGAGGTGTCCACTACCTGGTCACCCCATATAAAGGACCAATCCCAAAAAACACACTTTTGAACCGCCAACGTCACGAAAGGGGGGGCAACTAAGGGATAAAAGGCCACTATCCAAGTCATTCGGGGTCACTTCGCTCGAAGGAGACCAAGGAGCTGGAACACCGGGAGGAGCTGCACGGCGAGCTTCGGAGAGCTTCATCAGCCTGCCCGCCTCTTCTCTCCTCTGCCCAATCTCCGCTGCCCTGCTCCTGCACGGAGCCTGGCTGTTGCTGCTGCGATCCTGAGCTATAGCGCCGAGCTGTGACCCGACCCTGAGCTGCTGTGATCCTCAGCTGCTGCGTTCCTGAGCTTTAATAAAACCTAATAAACCTGGCCTGCTGGGCCGATTGCTTTGTCCCAGTGTCCGCCCGGGCGGCGGACCCGGGCTGCGCACCTAATTGAGCTGTAACACTGAGCTGTAATAAACCTGGGCGGTAACCTAACATATTCTACTGTCAAATCCACTACTTTCGGGCTGGGGATTTAGCTCAGTGGTTAGAGTGCTCGTCTTACAAGCACAAGGCCCTGAGTTGGATCCCCGGCACCAAAAAAAAAAAAAAAAAAATCCACTACTGTCTATTTCAGTAGCAACTAAATTTACTAATGCTTCAGAATGGAAGATCACAAAACTCACTGGGGACTGTGACAAAAATGACTAATCCAGGGAGCTGGGGAGACTTGTTTGGCTTTGCAGGACACTAAAACAAAGTCATCTGTACAGAGCAAGAATTGTTTCAACACATCAAATATTTACCAAGAAAAGAACTGTTAACAGAAGGCTATCATCAGATGCAGGACTTTGAACTTCCCGAACGGCAGGCTAAATAGGAAGCCGCTTCAGGGGTTGGGGATTTAGCTCAGTGGTAGAGCCCTTGCCTATCAAGCGCAATGCACCGAGTTTGAGCCCCAGCACCTCCCCACACACAAAAAAGAAGCCTCTTTAGCTGGACTTGGTGGCACACACCGGCAATCGCAGCTAGTTAGGAGACTGAGGCAGGAGGATGGCAATCTCAAGGCCAGCCTGGGCAATTTAAGACTCTGTCTTCAAAGAAAAAAAAAAAACAAGGCTGAGGATGTAGCTCAGTGTGAGGCCTTGGGTGCAACCCTCAACTCGAAACAGGGTAGATGAGGGGAGACCTACTTATCTGAACTTAGCCACTACAAAACTTCTCTACCTTTTTTTGATGTGTTCCACCAAAGAAGAGTAAATGCTAAGAAAGCAATACAATTTAAAAAAAAATACAATAAAGGTTTATCATTTTTTTTTTTTCTTTTTGGTTTTTTGTGAGAGCATCTCGCTATGTAGCCCAAGCTGGCCTTGAACTTGTGGCAATCCTCCTGCCTCAGCCTCCTGAGTGCTAAGATGACATGTCTATACCACCGCGCTTGGCTATCACTTTTTTAAAACTCTTTAGTATGTACCCTTGCATGTTACTGCTTCAGTGATTTACGTGGAGCATTCTGAAATGCTTCCAAAGTTTTTAAATATAAATCTCTGTTACAGAAAAATAACATCTTATCTATAAATACTCAGGTTTAAAATTCATAATATACAAAATATAAAGTACAATGCTTACAGTATTTTACAAAATCTTTTTGAAAATCCTTTCTGGTATTGACAAAAGCACGTCCTCTTTCGGTCCCGACAACAAAAACATCCGTTTCATACACTGCGATGCAGGCCACTTCCGCCTTGGACTTCGCCAGCTCTTTACACTGTAACACAAACGGCAAGCATCAGGCTGTGTGTAGCCGCACAAAAGCACTGATCCTGCTTGATGAATAAGTCACCCGGCACTTAGTGTTGTCTTTGTATGCAACCTGCAGTCAGATCAAATTCCGCCTTTAAATGCTACACACAGTCTCCACTGTTAACGACCCCCCCACCCTCCCTCCCTCTCCCCTTCCCCTCTCCTTCCTTTCTTTATTCTTGGTTTCTGAGCAGGGTCTCCTCTGTAGCCCAGGCTGTCCCTGACTCTCGCTCCTTCTGTCCCAGTCGCCCGAGGGTGGGATGGTGGGTGCACACCACCACGTACCTATCTTTCTAAATGGGTTCTGTGCCTGGTTTTAAACAGAAGAAAATGCAGAACTCAGAGGTAGAAAAGCAGAATCCTCTGTAATGTTACAGGTCAGAGTACTCAAGAAACAGGTGTGCCCACAGGCTGCAGGGCCCTCTAGATCAGTGCACAGGGGTAGATGAGGTGACCGGCACTCAGGAGGTCCGAGACCTGGCCGAGGACGTCCGGCACAAGTCCACCCAAGTATCTCCCTAGAGGTGCACAATGGAACCACCTTTAGGTGAATATTTTCTTACTGACTTTTACAAGGTATACTCTTATGAGATAAAGTATTCTTTAAAAACTTCATATGCAGGTGTAGTATAATGCTCCTGAAGACCAGCTATTTCAGAGGCTGAGGCAGGAAGATTATTTGAGCCTGGGAATTGGAGGCCAGTCAGAGCAACACATCTCAAAAGTGTCCCATGTCATGGGTATACCATGATTCATTCAGTGCCACCATTATTCAAAAGACAGGTGATTTCAATTTTATCAAGAGTCACTGACATACGAGTGGACCAAAAAAGTAAAAATAAAAAAACATTTTGTAAGTAAATACTATCAGGTTTCTCAAAATCTACTAAAATTTGCTAATAAGGTTCACAATATCCTAGCAAATACTACTGTGCAACTTTTCCAGAAGGAAATAGGCATGCCAGTTATGTGATGCACACCCGCAATCCCAGGTACTGGGAAGGCTAAAGGCAGGATGGCTGCAAACTTGAGTACAACCTGGGGAACTTAGTAAGACACTGTTTCAAAATTTTCAAAGGGTTGGGAACACAGCTCAGTGGCAGAGCACTTGCCTAACATGCACAAGACTCTGGGCTCAATCCCAGGACAGCTAAGGAAGAAAAAAAGATATATTAGTATCACAACAAATACAGCACTGAGTGGTATTAGAATTGCTGAGAAGCAGGTTACAGAATCCCAGTGCCCTGAGAGGCTGAGACAGGAGGATTGCCAAGCTCCAGCCCAGCATGGCCATTTAGTGACTTAGCTAAATAAAACGGACAGAAAGGACTAGAGACGTACCTCAGTGTGAAAGCCCTGGGTTCAATCCCCAATATCACGCACGCACACATATGCACACATGCACAAACCCAGGACCCATTTCTAAGCAATGACCTGGACCAGCAAGTTTCAGAGGCTGAGGCAGGAAGATCATAAATTCTAGGCCTTCCTGGGTTACACAGTGAGACCTTGTTTCAAAATACCATAAATCAGCTGGGCTCAGTGGCATCTACCTACAATCCCAGTTACGGGAATGGCTAAGGCACAAAGATGACAGCCTTCAGACTTAGTAAGGACTTGTCTCAAATTTAAATAATTAAAAGGGCTGTGAATGCAGTTCAGTGGTAGAGCAATATGCCTCTAGCACGTGTAAGGCCTAGGTCTCAATCCTCAGTTCCAAAACCAGCAACAGCAAACAAACATCCCCCAAACGTCAAATTAGCGCATCAAATTAACATCAAATCAGAAACAATCCAACCTTATCCATAAGCCAAATGCCTGACCGTGAACTCACCATGGACTCCAGAGCAGACATGAGGAAGGTCACCACCATCCTGCTCTCCGAGGACTCCTCGTCCTCCACGGGCAGCGTGGACATCGCAACCTGGGCCATGGTCCCTGCGAGAGAAGGAGTGAGGGGGTGAGCAGGAGAGACCAGTGCCACCCGCAAGTGCTCCACACACTGCCTGATTATAATCCTCCCACAGTCAGTATTTTAAATTTGCAAAATCTCTTATCCTGTAAGACAGAGAAGCCACCCCTCAACACTCCGTCTTGTAAAATCAGCTGAGCATCATACCCATACTAAGTCCAGATAGCACCCAGAACCACTTAACATTTCTCCCAGTGAGAGAAAAAAGTGACGCACTTCACAGTCAATGAGAACAGACCACAGCTCAACACAGAAAGACACAAACTTGTTTCTTGCTCTGGGTTTGATCCCCAGCATCACCAAAAAAAAGTCCTCTCTCTGCTACATGTACTGATACAGAAAACGGTGGGTAAAGTGGCTGCTGGAGCTGGGTGAAGAGCTTTCTTCTTTCCTCCTAGGAAGGAAGAGGTTGCAGGGCATCAAACAGCATTCATGATCCCTCCCTTTTCTTCTCTTTTTGAAACACAGTCTCGCTATGCAGTTCAGTCTGGCCTTGAACTCACTATGTAGTCCAGGGTGGCCTCAGACTCGTGGTGATCCTCCTGCGTCAGCCTCCCCAGTAGGCGTGCGTCACCACGCCTGACTTCCTGCCCTTGCTAACAGAGCATACTGGTCTGGTATTTCAGTGTCAGCAAAGAGCCTCAGCTGAATTTTGAACATGGTGTAAAGACACAACACATAAACAAAACATCAACTGTTGGTGAGGAGGCAGAAGTAGTGAAACCCTTGTGTGCTGCTGTTGGGATGTACCATGGTGCACACTTGCTGTGGAGAAAAGTTAACAGTTCCTTAAAAAAAAAAAAAAAAGAACAGATTTATCATGTAATTCGGAAAAACTGAAAGTGAAGATTCCAACAGGAGCTTGCATACCTGCGTCCCAGCAGCATTATTCAAAAGAGACAAAAGGAGCACACACCCAAACGCCCATCGCTAGCCGAACAAACAAGTGTGAAAAGGAAGGGAACTTGACACAGACTACAACATAGATGCATCTTGGTAACATTATGCTAAGAGAAATAAGAATAGGACCAATATTAGATGATTCCATCATGTACGGTACCTAGAGGAGTCAAATTCAGAGACAGGAAATAGAATGATGGCTACCAGGAGCTGGGAGGAAGCAGCAAAGGGGAGTTACTGTGCAGCAAGTACAGAACTTCAGTTTGGAATGATGAAGACAGACAGAGGTCATGGTTGCACAGTAACGTGAATACACTTAATGCCCGTAAACTGTACACTTAAAAGTAGTTGAAGTTAGAAATTTTTACAATATATACATTTTACCAAAGTAAAATTAAAAACCAAAAAATGCACCACATAAAGACGCTGAGGCAAACTTTTACAAATGAGGTTTTTCAGGGATGGGGATTTAGCTCAGTGGCAGAGTGCTTGACCAGCAAGTGCAAGAACCTGAGTTCAATCCCCAGCACCTGGGGAAAGAAAAAGAAGCAGCCAACCAAATGAGGTTTTCTATGAATTATATGTGAATTAAATGCTTGTTAAAAATTATCACTTTCGATTTACTTGAACTAAACCTATATTTAGCAAGCGATTAAATAATAAAATAAATATGGACAGATGACTGAGAAATTAAAGACTGGAAACATGAATGGGAATCCTAGAAATGTGTATGTGTGTGAACTAATTTACTGAAAACACCTAAGTTCCTTCACCAAAGCCCCATGTTCCAAGAGGACGTGGATAAACACCTATTAGCATGTAAGCTGTTTTGCCTAACAATGTACACAGATTTCCCCCTATTAAAGAGGACTGTTAGTTTTTAATTTTTATGATCTTTACCACGCACTACCACATTGATCAACTGCCAGGCTAGATTTAGGAACCAAGAAATAATGACGAGTATCTACTCAGGAAATGGCCTTTACAGAACCAAGTGATACTGTCCCCCACGCCTGTGAACGAAAAGAAGCCATTGTGTTTCTCAGAGCCAGAAAAAGTAGCATCAGGCTGGCAAAACGCTGATGCTGACATCACAAACTACTTTCCCTGACAGCCTATGTTGCGTTCTTCTCTCTTGGACACACAAACACACATTGAAGTGAGGCTTAGCCAGAAAGGACAACACAGGTCTGGCTCTGCGACGTTTGCTCAGAACACACCGTCACTCTCTTGCAATATTCCCCACATCTCCTAATGTCTCTTCATGATCCTGCTTAACGTTCCAGCAAGAGGAAAGGGAGACTAGTCTTATTATACAATTTAAGGTGAGAAGAGATGGAAACAGCAGCAGGCACAACACTGTCCTAATTTCACGTTCTGACTCGTCACCCTAAACTGCCACAAACCTGCCCTGCCACAGCCGGTGACCAGTCTGACTTCATTATCCAGACCTCTCAGGGAGGCAACAGGCGCCCTGCGGGTGACAGTGCCAGCAAGCAGGACGGGAAGGAGCTCTCCACTCAGGGCTCCCTGCGGTGGGCAGGTACTGAGGGCACTTCACCCAGCTGTGCCTGGCCCCGCCCTCCCTGGCGGCCATCCTCCTTCCGTGTGGCTGATCTTCCAGCACCCTTACCTGGGGATCATTCCCTCCCTCTTCTCACCTTCACGGGAAGGAGGCACTCAGGCAAGCACCAGAAGACACAGGAGGCCAGGCATGACGCGTTGGCCTCTGGAAACCAAAGCCATGAGAGCCTGGCATGCTTCCAGACCACTTGCTGCTAGGCAACGCTGGCGCTGGTTTCAGGGCCTCTTCTAGGAACAGAGATGCTGAACGGACCACTTACTCACAGGGCTCCTTTCACCTGGGATCTTTCCCGAATCGCCTGAATTTAAAATAAGAAAGGGCTGGGTATGGTGGGCACAGGCCTGTAATCCCAGCACTCTGGCGGCTGAGGCAGGAGAATCATGAGTCAACAGACACATAGGCAGGAAAGAGGGAAGGAGAGAAGGTGAGAAGGAAGGAAGGAAGGAAAGAAGGAAGGAAGGAAGGAAGGAAGGGAGGGAGGTCTGAAGCTCAGTGGTAGAAAGTGTGAGGCCCTGGGTTTAATACCCACTACGTTGGGTAAAATAAGGAAATTTGGGCAAATGAAAAAGAATGAACATTTAGTGGTTGGGATTTAGCTCAGTGGTAGAGTGCTTGCCTAGCAAGCATAAGTCCCCAAGTTCAAACCCTAGCACCACTCCACAAGGAAAAAAAAAAAAAAAAAAAGAATGAACATTTATTGAATGTAACTAATGTGGTTTACAGGTTACCCTGTTTAATATCACAACGACCCTGTGTGGAAGAAAGACTAAGTAGTAAGAACAAAAAAACACACACTTGCTCCACAGCACATGGACCACTGTGACCTGACCATGAGATGGGCACCTTCTAGAGGCTGCTCTGGCAGGACCCAGAGCCCTTTTCTGGTTCCTTCAGAAGGAAGATGGGTTGGGCCTATAGGGAACTCGAACACAGACACAGAGCCCCAGAAAGGAGGCAGCAGGATATGCCTGTCAGATCTGTCACGACACCACAGGAAAACCCATGTCTACCAGTAAAGGAATGTGAAACAAGACTTAAACCAACAGAAAACGGAACATTTCGCTCTGCGCTCACTAGGAATGAATCTAGGCTTGATTTTTACTTCTGGACTTTAGCAGCAATTAACTCTTTGGAACAAATAGAAGAGGATCAAACAGTCTGTGTACTCAACAGAACCTTATGTATAAAAAAGCTCAGAGCCCGTGAAGCCTTTCCAATACGGGGGAAAAGTCAATGAAACCATCAGCAGTGCCTACCAAGCTCCCAGCTCTGTGTACCACTGCTGCTCCTGCTGAAGGGGGGTGGTGCAGACAGAAAGGGGTGATCTCGCTGTGGAAGAAAGAAGAGTGCTGACAGTGCAACCTGCAAGTCCAATACTCTGGAAAGCCTGAAGTAGGCAACTTAGCCAATTAGCAAGCCTTGTCTCAAAATGCTAAAAACTTTTAAGAAGAGCTGGGGATGTAGCTCAGTGCCCAGGCCCTGGGTTTAATCCCCAGTACTACACCGCCCCCCCCGAAAAAAGAAGCCATCATCCATGGCAGAAAATCAGTAATGAAGGAACAACACAGACCAAAGAGTCCTGTAGTGAAATTTAAGATTAAATCAGATTAACAGTTCAGTTCCTCAGCAGCCCACAGTAGCCACGCATGTCTGGATATTGAACATTTTCACCATGACAAAAAGTTCTACTCGCTGGATCACTCCAGAGATGAAAGCATTCTCACGGCCCCCAGAGCTGCCAGGGAGGCAGCTGGGGTGAAGGGTGAGCAAGCCCAGGGAAAGAAAGCAGGGGCACGGGCCGGTACACAAAGTCCACCTCAGCTCCACGTGAGCGCTCTTCACCTCCCTCTCCACGGACTGCTGGTGCGTAACAGCCCTACAGAAAGAGAGCAGACGGAGAGTCCCTGAGAAAAGAATACAAATACAGCAAGGTGACATGGAAGGGGCGAACGCACACAAGACACCAGGGACACAGAGCTTCGAGGTAAATGAGGAAAATTCGGAAGAGCCTAATCCATTTTCAGTGTGTAACCTCACCCCAAGAGACCCACCTGCATTCTCTATGGGTGGGTATTACATACTCTCAAAGAACAAGTATCATTTAAATATCTGCATGACTAGTTCAACAGAATGGTGTAACATAACTCTCTCAACATCTCAGTAGAGTTACCCTTGCCTTCTTCTGCTTTGTTTTTTTTTGAGATGGCACCTTGCTGTGTAGCCCAGGCTGGCCTCAAACCCGCAGGGCTCCTCTTGCCTTAGTTAGCCTCCTGAGCACTGGGATTCAGGTATGTGTCGCCACAACCAGTTTGCCTTTTTCTTTCAATCTTTTAAAATTCCCAGTACTGAAGTGAACAGCATGAAGGAGTTTTCGTTTTTTCCCCCATACTAGAAATGGAAAACAGGGTCTTGACAACACTAAACCACCTCATCAGGCTTTCTTTTTTGAGACAGGGTCTCCCTAAATTGCCCAGGCAGGATTCAAACTTGGAAGCCTCCTGTCTCAGCCTCCCAGAGTGCTGAAATTATAGGATACATGAAGATCTTTATAGTTCTTGAGATATAATCCCAAAATTTTTGCTACAAGGGATGCTTAAACTGGATATGGTGGTGCACGCCTGTAATCCCAGCACTCAAGAGGCTAAAGCAGGAGAGTGAGAGTTTAACGCCACCCTGGGCTACAGAGACCCTGTCTCAAAAAAAAAAAAAAAAAAGAAAAAAAAAGAGAGAGAAATCTGTAAATACAATAAACAAAACAGTCTCACCAACATTTTGGAGGCCTTTGACCTACCTAATATAAATGCCTGGTTATTATTAAAATGGCTGAATTTCTTTTTTACTAAACAGACACTTCCTCATAGTTTCATTATTTGTATTTCCTCTTGGGTGTCTCTACTTAGGTCTTATGCCTGTTACTAAACTGATGGCTGATGATGACTCTACATTATTTTTATAAACTGTCAATAATTTCCAGTCCTTGTTCCTTCTTTAATTCTGGTATTATGTGATGACACTCTTTATTAGTTTGTATTTTAATTATATATTTTTAATGCAACATTATTTTTGTTTAAAATGATTTAATTTTCACTTAAGACATTCTCTGCTTGTTGTTTCTTGCATCTCCGATATTCCTTCTGCCTGAAGTTAATCCTGTAGAATTTCCATTTGGTGACAAACTCTTTGTTTTTAAAAATCTTTTGTCTTCACAGGTATTTTCACTGGTCTAGAAACCTTGGTTGGCAATGATTTCCTTTCAGTACATTGATGTTACTTCATCATCTTTTGGTTTCATTACACTTTGGCTTCCACTGTTTCCACCGAGAAGTCTTCTACAGTCTCTTTGCAGGTGATCCCCACCCTCACTCCAGGTATTTTTAAAATGCTTCCTTTGTCTGGTTTTCTACAGTTTCACTGTGTGTCTGAATACAGCTTACTCTTTAGTCAATGGCATTCACTGGCCTTCTTGACTGTGGGTTGTAACCTGTCAGTTATGGGAAGCAATTAGCTATTCAATCTTCAAAACCTGCCCATTCTCCATCTCCTATTCTACTGAAACTCCAATTGAATGCATGTTAGTTCTCAGTTTATCCCCTCAGGTCTCTAAGCCTTTGTGTCTTTTCTCATATTTTCCCCTTAGTACTGAACTGTACTTCTCCTAATTTACTTTCCATGTCACTAATTCTTTCTTCATCTGTGTTTAACTCTGTTGTTAAAACCACTCAACAGGCTTTTAATGTTGTTTATAATTTTCATTTCTGGGATTTCTATGTGCCACTAAGTTACATTTTATAGTTTTATACTCCCTAGAGATTTTTCAATCTTGTCCTATTTCTTCAAACCTAAGTATAGTCTCTGGTAATTGCAAAGTCTCAAGTCTTTTTGCAGGTCTGTTTCTGCCACATCTGGTGATTTTTGCTCGTATTCCCAGTACCTATTTCCTTGTATGCCTAATTATTTTTGTGTGCTATCCATTTTAAGTTAAAAACAATTATTTGATATGTGAAGTTTAGAACAGAAATAGCTTCCTCCACACTTCTGGGAATGCTGCTGGCCCGGAATCACCACAATCCAAATCCCTGGACCACTCAAGGGCCCAGATCAGCCTGCTTCTCAAGTACCCTTGTCCCATTTCGGGGGAAGGGTCTGCCTTATGAGAGGAAGGGTCTTCCATCAGAATATTTTATTTATTTATTTTTTTTTTTGCAAGGGTTGCTGGGGATCAAACTCAGGGCCTTCCGCTAGCTAGGCAATTCCATCTGAATTTTGTTCGGGCTGTGTGCTTTGATTTCTGAGCCTTTCACGTCATAAAGCATTCAAAATAAGTTCAAGGGATAAAAGTGACTCCCATTTCTTTTATCTAAGTTTCCATTTTCCTTTTTTTTGGGGGGGGAAGGCACTGAGGATTGAACCCAGGGTATTGGATGCGCTCTACCACTAAGCCACATCCCCCGTCCTCTCTTTTCCTTTTAATACTAGCCTGTCAAAATTCCTCTCTACATTAGCAAATTTTTGGCATTTCAATGAAAGGTTTATTTTATAATTTTTGAGCATTCTTAGCTGTTTTCACTAGCTCACCAACTCTAAGAACCATACCTGATATATTCTTTATTCTCTACAATATGAACTAGAACTGTTTTTGAATGAGGTTATAAACTGCCATTTCAAGCCAACTCAATTACATTACTTCATTTAATTAAATCTATAGGCTGTATTGACTTCACATCAAGCTAGACTGAGAACACAAACCCACAATCACAAACCCAAAATCAGAGTCTCCTCTACTCCCTGCAGGGCCTCACTTCTTGAGTAGATGAGTTTTCTCCCAGTAGCACAGACCTGACAGCGGCATGTATCTGTAAGCTTATCGCACTCCTCCCTGCACTGTGATCCTACGGCAACAGAAACTGTATCTTCCTGCTGCTTTTTCTACAAAAGACCGGAGCATTTGTGTCACGATCCAACCCCACGGCCAATTACTATGACTAGTCAACGAGATGACACGAGATATACTGTGATTACCAATCTAGCTAGAACCACACAGACTACAAGGCAGGTGTTTACTCATAAGGCAAAGCAGGAAAGTGGTGTCGGGAGAGAACAATGAGAAAGCATGCCAGGCACACCAAATCCACAGTGCTCCCTCACCAACCACCCACTCCAACGCTCATGGACGGCCGAGATCTACCACAGAAACAAATCCTGTGTGTCCCGTGTTTTTCTCCATTCATATACACCTATGATAAAGTGTAATTATACATTAGGCACAATAAGACCAATAAAACACTAAGTAATAAAACTGAATAGTTATAAAGTATACTATAATCAAAGTTAAGGGAACGCAGTCTCTCTCTCTCTCAAATTATCTTATTGTACCGTACTCACCCTTCTTCTGCCTGCTTTCCTCACAAGGGAAGGCGTGCTTTGGAGGGCATCCTTTCTCCTTAACCAATTTTTTCCACTCTGCCGGGAAGGCAGCAGCAGGTTCTTCAGGGGTAGATGAAGCCTCTCCAGTATCTTTTGTATTTCTCAGTCCAAACCTGTGCCTGAATCTGTGCAACCATCCCTTGCTTGCAGTGAACGGCCTTCTCTCGTGAATGGTGCAACTCCAGTCTGGGGAAGCCTTGCTGAA
>PVJO010031022.1:0-14791 GCA_004026905.1 Hystrix cristata
TGAGTCGACACTGGAAATCGTAAGACATTAGCGACCTGGAGACTAATGTCCAAAGGCAATAGCAGCAAAGGATGCACCCACTCAGGAAGGCTGGAGCTATCAAAATGGTCACACCACCTTCTATCCTTTTTTAATCTTGTGCAGGCTACAAACCAAATAGTTGGTGCCCCCCTTCTCCTCTCAATTTTCTGTCCTAAATGTCAATCCTCCACAAACATACACAGAACTGCTTTACTAATCTTCTAGGAATTTCTTAATACATTCAAGATTAAAGTCTTAAATTATTGATTAAAGTTCACAGGTACAATACCATTAGTCGTACTTCCATGTTTCAATGTGTATACATTGTGTAATGTTTAATTCAAGTTAAATATGTCTATCACCTGAAATGTTTTTATGATGAATTCAGTTAAATACATTTCTCTAGCTCTTTGAAATATACATTATATTATTGTTATCTATATTCATGCAATACCTATATTCTGTGCAGCACCACACCAGAATTTCTTTGTCTTGTCTAATTGGCCAAACTCTCTCCATTTCTTACTTCTTCTTACTTTCCCCAGACTATAGTAACAACCAATCTACTCTCAAGCCTACAAAATGAACAATTTTAAATTCTACATATCGATGAGATCAAATGGTACTTATCTTTCTGTATCTGGCTTACTTCACATAACAAAATAACCTCTAGTTCCATTTGTGTTGTGGAAAATGACAAGAATTTATTTTTTTTTTATGGCTGAGCAGTGATTTATGTTACATATGTAACATATTTTCCTTATTCATTCACCAGTTGATGGACACTGGAGTTGTTTCCATTTATGGGGAATTGTGATGAAAACAATGTTTTAAAGTTATTCTGGAGAAATTTGGAATTGTTTATGTCAATGGAGTCTCTGTTTTGTTTGAAATTTATGTGCAATGTTAATGAATCTATGAAAATATGTGTCATAATTCCTAATATGCTCTAAGATAACATATTAGAGAATAGAATGTAAATTTGTAGCATTTTAAAAAGTATATCTTCCAGTTACAACTTGATTTACGATTTTGTCAGGATTAGTAAAAATGGTTGTGTAAAACAATCACACTCCCGGATTTGTTTGTCTCAGCAAATAAAAACTCACATAAGGCTTTCATCCACAATTTGCATTTGTAAAAGTAAATTGTACTATTTACTTTGCTAGTTGCATAGTTATTTTCATGCTTTTTAAAATTAATTTTGAGCCACTGATCCATTTCTGTGAATTGGGAATGTAAAGTAGCATTACAGAAGACTACCAAAAGAAACATCAAACTTAATGTGAAAATGACATGGAATTTTGCTAACCAAAAGAGACCACCTTGTTACAATTAACCTGTGCAGTCTTTTGTTTTCTGCACAAGCTTTAGGAATATTTTCCTAAGATTATATCAAGATTTCTATGTGTTTTCTGTTATCTACGACTACAAAGTTTTAAAATATTTAAATTAAAACAATAACTTCAATGTTTTTTTTTTTTTTTTTTTTCTCTATTTGCCAAAGATAGACCGATGGTAACCAGTGACCTTTAGTCCACTGTTTCAGGGAAGCTGGGATTCAAGACTTTATTTTCTGAACTGCCTGCAAGATATCATTAATTCCATGATTTCTTGAACTGGTGGAACATGTTTCATACTATATAATCTAAAATTCTTAATTCTACATTGCAGTCTGATGACTTATTTTAAGATTATAAATGTTATTAAATAAATCTTTAGGCTGCATTTACGTCAAATATGTACCTGTTCAATTTTTATCCTCAAAACTTTAGGCACCAGAATAATCACAAATATTTTCCTTGAGACTGAATTTCTATGTTCTTAAACTTTACTGATTTTAAAAGTGCCTTATGTAGTTTATCACATACAGCAGATGTTCCAAAATCATATGGAGTGCAGATAGATAGATTTTTGAGATACTGCAAAAATTTACAAAATACCTCTGGTACTGCCTGTTGTAAAGAACCTGAATAGTATGAATTCCTTAAGAGCACAAAATTAACACAATACTATTTATACTAAATACATAAATATTTTAAAAATTTAACTATGTGATTTTATACAATGTAATGGCTAAACACTGATTCTACTGATTATGAACAAAGTATTGTTAGGATAAAAAGTAAAGCACAAGTTGTCCATATCAGTCATTGCTACAGCTATGGTAGGTTGGAGATTTGTGTCTAATGTCTGGGAAATTATAATTTTCCACTTAAAAGTTATTTCTAAGAACACTTGTTTATACAATTATTTCTTGCAAAATAGTCTATAACATACAAAACATAGTAATGATTCATTTTTGTTTCATTTTTTACATCATCGAGAATCATGAAGATTACGTGGATTGTTCCAAATCATATTTAATGGTAGAGAGCCTGGACGAGTGTCCTGGTCTTTTTCCACAATGATTCACTTACTAAGAGGACAAAGGGAGAAAATTTAAATCATCATGAGTGCCAGGATGATTTGTATAAGAAGGCATATATAGCTTACATTTGAAAAAAAAAAATTAAGAAGTATTTCTCAGGCACAAATGCAACACAATCTAGCACTGATTGAGCACAGACATAAGACAGATTCTGTGACGGGCAATTTACATGAGTCCGGTTGAACACCAAGAGAACATTGTTGAGGTGAGAAAATTTTCATATTTGTTAAAAGATAGAAGTATTTAAGGAATAATGAAAAATACTGTTTAACATAAGGTTAAATTGATTGGAATAAAATTAACAAACTGTCTTAGTTATTTTTCTCATTGCTGAGACAAAATATCAGACACCCAAAGTTAAAGGAGGAAGGATTTATTTAGCTCATGGTTGTAGAGCTTTCAGTCTGTAATCAACTGACTCCAAGGTAGCTTGGCATGACAGATGGGCATTGCAGAGGACAAACAGTTCAGGGTGGGCAAAAGGTAGCAAAGCAAGTAAGGGACCTTAGCGGCCATTTTTCTGCCCCTTGTATATTTTAGCTAGGCTACTGGGACTAGGGGGTTTGCCAAACAATCACAGGACTGATGTAGCACCCACTCACCCTTAATCCTAGCACCCTTAATTGTAGCATTGTACCGTGAATCAATCACACACTCTAGATTCGGCCACTTTTGTAAAAGCCCCACCTATGACTACATGAAGTTTTGGGGGAACATCTAAATACAAGTTATAACATAAACCAAAAAGACATTTGACTCACTATGTGTGGTGGCAGAAAAACATTTTATGCAATTTTATTCCATATAAATAGTTATAAAATATGAAAAATATTTATTTATGGATTCATTATAGAAGTTGCTTTTATTGCCCATATACTTTAAAATTTTCAGAATAATTTTTTTTTTCCAAAAAGCTTTAATTCATCAAAACTTCAAACTAAAGACATGGAAAAATCTATACTCACTATATAAAATATAGGTTACTTATCAGGTTTTAAATTAAATCATAAAATATATCAAAGTCATCATATGTGGCAATGCACATTATGCATCTTTTTTTCAAAATAATTACCCAGAGATTTTTGTGTGAATTGTGATTACTTCAATGAATCCCAATTATTTTTATTTTTTAATTTTTAGTCTTCTTTGAAGCTATTAAAATATTATTTGCTAGTTATTCCTACCAGGAAATTTTAATGTGGCTATATTGTATGTGTGCTTATGTACAATGGTTGTCTGGAGAACAATTAAAAAAAATCTACATTTTTTTCCTTCAAAAAGACACTTTTTTGTTTTTAGGGCAATACTGTTTCATTTGAAGATGTCTGAACTACGATGATCAGTTATAATAATCTAGAAATACAGAAAATATTTTTCTGGATCACCTTATCATCGTGCTTCTGAAATTCACAGCTGCATTCTAGTCATGCATTCAATAATTAATTCAAAATTATCTAGGCAAGTATCACTTTCTATGTTTGGTATTTGTCACATAAGTGACATTTTCCCCTTATGTTCATAAATAGTACTATTATTTACTGCATTACATGGCTATCACTTTGGAAGATAAGAATTTGTGGAAAATATGCATATCAATAAAACATTTCCGTGAATAAAGACACAAAATTATTGGTTTTCCTTTTATTTGGGAGAAAACATGTACATTTCATGGAATTCTTTCTTCCTAACTTCAATTTGAATACAAGCATACTCTTGTTTCTGAATTTGAAAGGTGAAAAGTTAAGTGTAAATGAATGTTAATTCATTGCTTTTTACTATTAATAATATTTTATGTGCATATATATACTAATGGAGAAAATAAGAACTTTAGAAAACCAGTAATTTAGAAATAGCATATTTTGTATTTTCAAACAGAGCTTTAGTGTTTTTCTTCTTTCCTACTGAATCAGCTACTTATAATCAAAATTAAGATCTAAAGTATTAATTTCTACATACTAATGAGATCTCTCTAATAGCCAGAACTTTGCATACTTCTTATGGTCTAATATTCTTATTGTCTTCGGTCGATAGTAGGTGATTTAAGATATAATTTGTTGTAATAAGTGTCATGCTGTGTCTATAAATAATATAATAAGTTTCTCATGAAAGATTATTATTCCATTAACATATGTATATAATACAAATACAGATAATTATTTAAAACTCTTTGCTCTTCAGTTTGAATATATCTTTATAGATTATATCTTTACATCTTATTTAAATCTTATGCTTAAAAAGCAACATGAACAAAGACATAGGTGGTAAGTGCATACCACCACAATATTAAATTAAAAAGATTACATTTATAACAGAATTCATGAAAATTGATAGTTTGAGCTTTCACTATACTCCTGGTATTTCGTAAGAACTTTTGTTCACTGGTTCACTTAATCCTAACAACTTCATAAAGTAGAAGTATTAAAATCATTGTATGTTTTATAAACATGAAGAATGAGTCCTAGAGAGTTTAAAGTTGAGACACACTGTTAAATGAAGGAACTGCTGTTTCAAACAATGTCTTAATGATTCAAAAGACTATGAAAATTGTCTTTCAATTCAATGAGAAATTATGTCACTAGAAGTAAATCAGTAATATACAATTGAGTTAAATGCATTTTAATATGTGCTAGTATAGTAACCATTTTACCATATACATACGTGCCATAAAATCATGTCATATAACACAAATATACAAAATAATTATTATTTAAAAATAGATCAAAGTTCAGATGTTTGGAGGGTATAAATATGAGTTTATAGCATGTGTGTATAAGATGGAGAGAATGTCTTTAATACATTCAAAATTTAGTTATTTTGATAATAGCTTTACACAATACATATTCTAATTCATAGTTCATTATCCAATGATAATAAATGTTGTTTCTTAATTTTTACACTTTGAGAAATTATCACATGAACATAAATATTTAAAATACTCATCTACATACAATCAGAAGCATTTTAACTCAAAATAATTTAGGGTTGATATATTTTATTCTCAGAAAACACTTTCGCATATTACATGCAAAAATCACATATCTGTTTTAAACTTAATATGTGCTTTTTGTGTGTGGGATTTAAGTAACATTGGGAAAATTCTTCAACCAAACTAAGTATGAACAGATAACAATTTAATTCAGCTTAGGAGAAATTGAAAATTGCTGTCAAAAGATACTGTTTGAAAATAGACCAGATTATCCTTGCCCTCTGTCAGCAAGCATTATCCACGTACCTTTACTTCAACATTTTTTTTAAACTTTGTGTTTAAATGGTTTTACTGCTTCCTTTTTCTTTAATATATTAAAGAAAAATATCTTCTTTTCAGGCTTCAGAACAGGAAATTTGAATGCTAAGGCTCTGCCAAGATTTTATTCATAATAACATCACATCGTCTCTGATGTGCTTAAAGTATTAACAACTTGTCATAAAACCAGTTATAACTCACAGGCTAAAATTCATTCCCTGGGAAACATACGTGCTGATGACGCCTTCTTAAATGATGTAATTTTCGGAGTTATTTGATTTCCCATATTGAACACTTTATATTGGTTCCATTTTTAATCAAAGCATATACCATGTCATATCTATGAATTGTGACCAGTAAGTATTTCGTATTGATTGTTCTGGACCCAAAACACATTTTCTCATGAAACATTAGTTTGGTTTAAGGATAATGGGCATGCAAAATCCTATTTGAACATAAAGGGCCTAAAAATTCATGTAAGTATATTAATTCATATTTTCATTTTATTTCTGGGCTAGATTAGGTAAAGAAATAAGAAATGATATAAGAAACAGGAAAAAGATCAATTTAAAAATTTCTATATTTTTTTCTGATCTCAAATCTTTTTTTTTCTGATCTCAAATCTTGTCTCACTTGTTACTTATGTGAGTATGAGGAAATTATTGTCCTGAATTATTAAAAAAAAATGGATACTATACTGATTAGTTCTAAGATTTTAACAAACTTTAAGACATTGCCTTAAAGATTTTGTATCTTCAATTTTTGCTTTAAATCAAGTCTTAAAATGCTAATTTACATGGAAATATAAGAAATTAATTGGCTATGTGGATTTCACAATTTAGGGAATTTTTATTTAGTACGATTACTTATTAGACACATGATACATGCAAAAACAAAGAGGAAACTGATCTCTCTCTCTTCGTGAAAGTTCATGATTCAGAAACAACCATCCCTGGATGTGTGGCTTACTACTGACGTGTGTCACTCCCAGAAGGCTCAGGAGCGGGAGAGGAGTGACGCGGCAGGACTCGCGTGTTTAAAATGCTAGACGGTGTGTTTGCTGTCTGAGTGCTCTCAGATCTCATCTATGGAGCCTATTACTAATCGTACGGTGCTTTTGTTCCTGTTATATGCATGATGCTAATCTCAAATCATCCTCATCATTGTGACATCATCACTACCGGAAATCACTTGAAAATCACTTCTCATACTTGTGTATCTTGGCTTAAAACACTATCCATACCAGACTGACTTCACTGGTCATTTCAGCATGGCTAACACAAAGCAGTCTTTTTATTTATTTTATTTATGCATTTAAATTTTGAGACAGGGTCTCGCTTTGCAGTTCAGAGTGGCTTCAAATTCATTATGCCGTCCAGGCTGGCCTCAAACTCACAGCAATCTTCCTGGCTCAGCTTCCAGAGTGCTGGGATTACAGGTGTGTACACCACACTAAGCTCAAATCATAAGTCTCACTGTTGCTGCTTAAGGGTTTTGTTTTTTTTCTACATCATACTTTTAACTAATATGCACAAAAAGATTGATTGAAAAAGTAGGTAATAGGAGTCAAAAGTGAAACTTTTGAAGAAGGCAAACCCTTTAACAGGGTAAATGGCCTGTGACAGTATCTGTAGATAGTTGTTAGTTTGACTGTACCATGCATCAGACATTTTAGAATGTCCTAAGGAGTACATCCCATGGTTATTTTATTATACAAAACGCCTCATTAAAATCATTCCCTTTGAAACTGAAACAATCTACCTTCATAAGATTGTATATGCATTCTGAAGTGAATACATCTCAAGCACTGTGCTCCATCCAATTATCGGTGCAGTGTATCTTTCTATTTAGGCATCTTTTTATATTCAATCATCTTTTATGCTTATTCTGGAAATTGGAGATTGCAATATTTGTAGTTTATTATGCTAACAAATTACAGTTAACAATAAAGATTTTCTGGCAGTCTGGTAGTCATTTTACATTTTCCTTACAAGCAATAAGATAAGAAGAGAAACTCAATCAGCAGTGAGCTTTTTTAACTCTACAATAATAAATACTCACAATGAATACGTAAACAGAATCAGGTTTGGGCAATAAAAGAGAAAATGTTTCTTTCTTGCTTTCGTTGTTTTTTAAAAGTGACTTTTATTTTCAAATTCTTATTGTCCTTACCAAAATTTTACGTAACTTACGACTCAATAAGTGATGATTTTTGATGAGGAAAATAGGTTTTGTAAAGAATGTTAAACAGGAACATAAAGTCCCTTCTAAGAAGAAAACTTGACACAGAAACATTTATGGTGCTAACTCCATTTAAAAAATATAAGGAGTATGGGCTAGGGATTTAGCTCAGTGATTAGAGTGCTTGCCTTGCAAGCACAAGGCCCTGAGTTCGATCCCTGGGATCACAAAAAAAAAAGAATATACTCTCTCTCTCTATATATATAGAGTAGTTGGGGATCTCACTCAGTGGTAGAGTGCTCGCCTGGCAAGCACAAGGCCTTGAGTTCGATCCCCAGCACCTTCCCCACCAAAATGATCTTATACAAAGGATTTGGATTATAGTTTGACATATTAGCCTTTATACCATGTAGATTTGAATATTTAAATAATGATAGAATTTTAGAATTTATGTTTATTCATGTTCTTTCATAAAAATAAATTCAATCTCAAGATTTCAAGCTTCAAGTTATTATGTCTTTCCAATTTTTGCAATTTTGAGCAAAATAAATAAAAGGCAGACTATACTGTGTTGGAAACATGCATACTATTTAAATATATATGTGTGTGTAGTGTACACGTATGTACATGCATTATATATGTACATAATACAGAATCAAGACAGAGATACATATAGGTTTATACATAATCATAAATGGGAGGACAAGAATATTCTTGTCAACATGGTTGACAGTCTATTCCGTTCTGAGTTGAAAATAGGTACAAATCTCAAGGCAGCTGGCCATCACTGACCAGATGCTGCCTGCTCTGGGCCTGTACTGCAGCAGCGTGTTAGCGTCCTGCTTTGGTGGCTGCAGAAGTTGTTAGTAAGGGCTCAGTTGCGGCTGTGTGTGCCCTGTCTATGGTCCAGTTTTGTATTCATTTGATCAGAATGAGCAGATTTGTGCGAAGTGAAGTTTCGAGCCGTGTATCTGTGATCATCTTGAACCACATGGTGTAGAATGAACTGGAGTGTTAAAAATTCAGTTTAGATATCTTGAGAGGAACATTACAGTTTTTTTTTTCTTTTTTAATCTATTTTCAGAGGTGATGTGTATTGTCCAGGTTGTGCTTTATTTTTTAATTCTCAGTTCTCTCCTAACAGCTTAGCAGTCAGCAGGTCCAGTTTTCACTTATCATGAAGTACAAATAAGCTATCTCCATCTGGATATTTCAGAAGTATTTCAAAACAAGTGGCTAAAGTCTCCACCTATAGACAGAAAACATTTTATACTTATATCTACTTTTCAAAGACGAGCTGATCCCTTCTTGATTTTGATTTGTATTAACTCGCCCCAGGTTTTAACATTCACTTGCCCAGGTAATAAATTCTAATATACCTATAACTGTTGTATTTGCATCCAATCTTTCTCTACTCCAGTCTTTCTTTTATTCTAAAGTGACATTTTTTAAAGCATAGAATTGGCATTAAAGCATAAAGTAAATTTTATTTGTAATATACGATAAAGCCTTGATGTGACATAACAGATATTTTGTGGCCTGATTTAGCACACATTTCCATGGGTTCTACCACATTTCCATGCCACATCCACGTCCCTGAGGACTGAGTCTCACAAAACTTTTATAGCACTATTTATGTGCTAATTTTCCTCCTTTTTATTTTCTGCTGATTTCATATTCACCTGAACCTCCAAAGCCAAGATCTAATATAACCTCTGTATTAAGATTTCTTACAAAAAATCAATTGTTTTTCCACACTGTCATTATAGATATTTAACTTATTGTGCCTTTAGCATACTTCAGCATATTGTGACAGTCTGGGGCCACCCTATAACAGCTGATTCATGTATCATTATTTTATTATCCCCATTGTACAGATGGAGAGACTCAATCTTAGTTTATGGCTTGTGGAAGCTACCTCTAATGTTAATCTAATATCTAAATTTATTCTTTTCTATGTGTTCTCCTTTACATTACAATTAAAGCACTAAGCATGTTTCTACTTCCTACCATGGTATCAGATCCTCCAAGGCAGAAGTCATTTGTTTTGTTTTCCTTTGTTCCCTTGTACAGCAGTTGTCTCTCATATACATAGAAGCAGGTAAAAGTCCAAAAAGTGTGACAAATTTCTGATTTGCTGGTGATGTTGCAGAACTATGTTAAGTAATAAAAATATTACCTCATGTAGGTGTAGATTTTTCTTATTTTCTTGTATGTCTCTGCTATAGAAAACAAATCTATATTGCTGTTTTCATATATATATATATATATATATATAATTACAACTTAGAAATGGATAGAGTTTCGGGGATCAAGATCATAACACAAAGCCTAGTATCATTTTTATAAATTAATAATGGGATTGTTAAGAAAAAAATTATGAAAGAAATGATGTTTATAATAACTGCAAGGGGTTGGGGATTTAGCTTAAGTGATAGAGTGCTTGACTAGCAAGTACAAGGCCCTGAGTTTGATTCCCAGCATCCCCCCCAAAAAAAAAATAAAAATAAAATAGCTGTGAATAAAATATTTTGGAAAAATTTAATCAAGAAAGGCCTGTTTACATAAAAAAAGCAGCTTTGGTTTAAGAATATAAGACAACAGCTTTTTCTGAACCAAATATGAGTGAATGTGATCCAGAAACATAGATTCAAGTTACTTTACGTACAATATTCCACAATGAAAGAGATTACATAAGCTCTGATAGCCACAGAACATGAAGCTCAAGTACATTGATAGGACATTAAATAGAAAGACTTCAGCAAAGATGAGAGATATTTTCTATAGGCTCTAGGTGATGTCTTGAAGCATGCTTAGTTTTAGGGTTACTGGAGTCCAAGGGTTTGCTAAGATTAGAGATATATGCCAAGAGTCTTGTCTTATACTCAAGAGGATATTTGGTTAAATACAGAGGTTGAAACTGAATAGCTTTTAAAGAGGCTAAGATACCCAAAAGTAATTTTATCCTCAACGGCGATATTTCATCGTCTCACAATCACAATATCCAATTCAGTCTTCAGGAACTTCAACATAGATACTATTTTTTCAGAGAACTTCAGCTTCCCAGACTTATATACTGAAAACTATAAAAATCTGAAAGAAAAATTTAAAAAGAACACATAAAAAATGTGTAGACCCTCATGTAAATGAAATGGCAAAAGTAATATTGTGAAAATATCTGTAATTCCCAAAGCAATTTGCAAAAAGAAAAAAATAAAAAGGAAAGAAAGAAGTTCCATCAAAATCCCAATTACATTCTTCCCAGAACCAGAAAATCAAACTTCAAACATATAAGTAAGTACAAATGACAAAATAGCCAAAGCAAATGTGCAAAAAGAGCCAAACTGGATGCACCGTATTCGATGGCTTCAAAATACACTGTAACACTATAATAATCAAAACAGTTTGGTATTGGCATAACAATAGACACACAGACCAGTAATAGAGAAATAAGTGCTCCCAAATCATCCCACACATCTACAGTCAACTGACATTTGATAAAGATGCTAAGAATACTCGTTGGAAAAAGTTACCAAAAGAAAAGTTCTTTCACTAACTACTGTTAAGAAAATTGTGTATCCATAAGCAGAAGAATTAAACTATACCCCTATCTGTTACCAATTAAAAAAAAAGTCATTTCAAATGTTAAAAATTTAAACATAAGATCTGCAACTTTGAAGCTACTGGAAGTAAACCACAGGGAAATGCTTCATAACTACAGATAGGCAAGAATATTTTGGGCTAGAACTCCAAATTTTAGGAAACAAAAAGAAAAAAAAGAAATTTCATGAAACTAAAAAAAGAAAAAAAAAATCTGCACAGCCAAGGAAATAATCATCAGAATTGAGAGATAACCTAAAACAAAGGAGAACATATTTGCAAACTAAATATCTAATGAGGAGTTAATATCCAAAATGTATAAGGACTACGAAAACTCAGTAACAAAAAAAATACATCCTTTAAAAATGGAAGGGAACAGCAGCATCAACACACACAGGACATTTCTAAATTAAAAAAGACATTGCAAAGGCCCACGTCCGGTTCTTACACGAGGACAAGGGATCATTTGGTTCACTATACATGGTATTTATATTTCAAGCTGAAATGAAGCCACACACCTCACTGGTCACTAACTAACCTAAAAGCGAAAGGCACAAATATCACTGAGAGTTTTCATGGACTTTGTTCTAAGATCTGGATGAATTTTCAAGGCAAAATATGAGTTATAAATTGTGCCTTATTTGTGTGTCATGAAACTTGGAAAATGGACAATCCACAGACAGGCTTGAAGATGTTTTTGCTATAATAAAAAAACTATTTTAGTTTTTTAATTGGGAAAAAAAAGAAAATAAAAAAATGGAAAGGAGACAAATGAAGATCCACAAATGTCTAACAGATACATAAAAGAATGTTTCACATCACTAATCATCAGAGTACTGCAAACCAAATCCACAGTGTAGGGTCAACTCTACCAAGAATGATGATTTTCAAAAAAGGCAAAAAGTAACAAGTGGCTGCAAGGATGTTCTGGGGAATCATCACACTCTTGCTGGGAATGCAAATTAGCACAGTCATTTGGGAAAACACTATGAAGTTTCACCAAACAATGCTTTTAAAAAATGAATAACTAGGAAATTGCCCAGCAATCTGACTACTAAGTATCCCTACAAAGACATGAAATCAGTACTTATATTGGACAGAGATCTGCACTTCTAAGTTCCTTACAGTATTATTTACAGTAGTCAAGAAGTGGAATCAACCTAAGTGTCCATTAACTTATGAATGGATAAAAACATGAGGTTCATATATACTATGAAAAATGAATTAAATCTGTGCATCGTGTGAATGAAACTGGAGATCATTACATTAAGTGGAGGGAAAAAAAAAAAAAGAAGCAGGCATACAAAGACCAAAACCACATGATCATATGTGGAATTTCGAAATGTTGATTTCTTAGCAGTCTTTACGGAGGACAAGAGAGAGTAGGAGTGAGGAAGATGTGGGGAAAATGTGATCTAGGTGAAGTTCCAATTCGAGGTAGAGTTAGATGCTTTGGTGTGGTGCTGCACAGTGGAACTGACTACATGTAACAGTCATGCACTGCATATTTTGAAAAGCTAGAAGAAAAGTCGATTGAAGGTTTTCACAGTGAACAAATAATGAATAAAGTAGATAGATATTTTAACCTAATTTGAATGTTACAACATGTATACATATATTGAAGTATCACATTGGCATCCCACTATACATACAATATTGGTGTGTCAGTTAAAATTATTTATAAAATATTAACTTGTGTTTTAGTTTCTTGATAAAAATGTAAGTGGTGAATCAAGTTTTTAAATTGGCATTTGTCACCTTTTTTCTCTAGTTAATTTTAAAAATTGGGGATTTAGCTCAGTGATTAGAGTTCTTGCCTTGAAAGCACAAGGGCCTGAGTTCGATCCCTGGCACCACAAAAAAAAAAAAAAATAATAATAATAATAATAATAATAAAATTAGTTTGAAAACATAATGCAGTGACTCACTGGTTATTGTTTTAACATCAGAAAGCTTTAAGTAGAGCATATCTGAAGGAATTTTTTTTTTTGTTTGAGGACAAATGGATATTGAAATTACATAGAAACAAAGAAATAGAAGATTTGTAATTATCTCTTTGAGTCTCAGTTCCTTTGTGAATACAGTAAAGGCAGAAAATGAACTCAGATTAGTATGAATAGTTGTAAGATATTATTCAACTCTGAAGGAGACTTCAGAGAGGTAAAATAAAATAGTGCTTAAAAATATAATGAAATAAAACAGCTCCTCATGATGAAGTTTCATCGATAACCCTAAGGCTATTTCCATTTCATCCTCCACATATACATTTCAGTATCTTGCCTTGTTCCACAAAGCAAAATTCGATTACCACAGCAACATTGTCCTTCATGTGTAGCTAAAAAAATGATAGTTTTATTCCTGATAAGTAATATACACTCAAAATAGAAAATTAAAATTATCCACATTTATTACTGATAAATAACCCAGATTTCCATATGTATATCAGATACATCCTTATTTGAGATAATGCTGTGGATGCACCTTGAGACCGTAATCTTAAATGAAGTAAATTAGACACACATGTTTAAATATTACATTGTTTCTCTGATGTGAGGAACTCAAAGGGTAAATAAGGACCAAAAATCTATACTAGATATTGTGAAATCTTGGAAGAAAACGTTCAAATGGGAAGGGAGGCGGGAGGGGGAAAGGAAGGAAGGGAAAAGAAAAAAAGAGAATAGAAGGAAAAATGGAAATGAAGCTTTTGTAAGTAAGGAGGGCAGCAGGTTGAAGGAAGGGGAGAGGATTGGGAAAAAAGCCGACTAAGATTTTATATCCTGATGTTTGATATTTCATGTTGTATCAAAATAGATTATTATGAAAATGCCTATACTTTTGTGACAATGGTTCATTTTACATACTTGCATGATTATACCATATTCACTATTTTCATGTCTCTAAAATATTAAAGTTTTTCTAATTCTCTAATGAGTTAAATAATGCTACATAAAAAAAAAATACATAAGCATTTGGCTGAATCTGACTGCTTCTTAAAACTATTGTAATATAAACATTATTCCTGACATAAGGGTATGTACATTTTTGATGGCCAAAAGTATTTATTTCTTATTTGTCTTCCAAAAATAGAGCATTAAATTGTATTACTTTAACATATTTTTTAAAATATTCCATGCAAGTTTTCACATATTTGAAAATTTAATGATAAAGTCATAGCTCACTATTTAATTTGCATTTTCTGATAATATTGAAGAGAGTAATAGCTCATTATTTAACTCCATTTACAAATACTTTTGAATAGCTTTCAACATTTTTTTTCTTGAGTCTCTTATGAGGAATATGATTATATTTCTTCT